>JAOTQK010000020.1:6517078-6538313 GCA_025642025.1 Rhododendron ferrugineum
GCCGAGCTCGAGCTCGAGTTTTGGGCTCGTTAAGTAAACGAGCCGAGCTCGAGCTCGCCGAAACTCGGCTCGGCTCGTTTACACCCCTAGTCATGGCTCACTCCCATAGGGTTTGGGTGGACAAGAGGTCATGGGTTCGAGTTGTGCTAACAACACCCTCTCGAACTTGGTCCTCCAGCAAAGCCCGGTTGTGGTCCACTAGTCCTTGGCGGGGCAGTTGTTGCTATGGCTCTTTGTTCCTTCCGGGGCCCGCCGCGGGTTTGGAGTCTATGTTCACCCTCAAGGGAGGGTTGCTATGTCCGGTCGCCCCCTACTCCACCCTTTTTGAGTAGCAATTTATTTTTTATTTTTTAAAGTTTTAGGGGTTTTTGATTGGTTTAGTGGTACTTTGTGGCAGTGTTCTAAAATAAGGAATTAATCGGCGGTTAATCGTTGATTAATTTTTGGCGGGCTTTATCCGATTAGGTCCGACTAACAATTAATTGCCGATTACTAATTAATATGCACCGATTAATCGCTCGAAGGTGGCCGACCGCCTGACTAGCGCCTAGCGACTTTTAGAACATTGCTTTGTGGTTATGATTGTGAGAAAAAAACCCTTTCGAACAGGATTTTACATGAACCTGGCAATGGTCTAGTGGTCAGGCAAGTGAATTTTGACACATTAAGTCGAGGGTCAACACTTACAACCCCTTTCCTTCCCGTCAACCCAGACGGGAAAAAAGGAACTGGTTTTGACCCCTTTGGTTTTGCCAATTAGATAAGTATATGTTTGGATAACTGAATGTGGTTACAAAACATGAAGTCGGAGCAGCTAGTGTCTCTAGACAAGAGGCCTCTATTAGCACAAGAACGTGTTGCCCAGTCACGGTTTTTTTGGTACAAACTTGAATTCATGATATTGACTCTGATGGTTGAAAATGCTGTTGATTTTGCTAGCTTGTTGTTTAAGTTTTTCTATCTCTAATTATTTCTTTTTCCACACTGATGAGTTGGAGCCGTTTCATTGTGGAAATATGGTTTTTGTTGAATTAGTTAGTTTTGTTTCTTGTTGCTGTCAGAAGATTTGTTTGATAGACTTAGAGATTCTGTGATTGGCGTAGTGGTAATTTTTTGGTTATGGTTATGAAAGAAATGTTTTGATTTAGGGAAGCATTGAAACACATTTTTTCCCGCTTAATCAAGAGAGAAATAAAGAACTTTAGATAACCAAAGGTTCAGCTAGATTGGTAAAAAGTTGTAAAAGCTGTTGGTTTTGCAAGCCTGTTGTTTAGTTCTTTCTCTCTCTACTATATTTGTCCCTCTGATGAGTTTGACATGTTTTGTGGTAGGACACTAGACCATGAGTTTCTCTCTTGTTCTCTGTCAGGTTGGATAGTGTTTGTCCGCTTGCTGCTCTCTGAAGAATTTGTTATTATTATTATTATTATTATTATTATTATTTTTTGTCGGTATATGGGTTGAGTGATTGGGGTAGTGGTATTTTTCTGTTAAGGTTGTAAATGAATGGTTTCGGTGTTGGACAGCCTCTAAAACAGATTTTGACCCCATCATTGTTCTTTTTGTCAAGAGTAAAATAAGTTTCGCATATGACCTATGTTGCAGTTTGACTTTGATTAGCAAGAGAATGGTAGAAAATGATGAAAAGGAAAGTTGTTCACTTTTAACGTCTTTGATTAGCTAGAGAATGACAGTACTTGCTTTTCATGCCGCGATATTTCTAAATCTTTTTACGGCGGATTTTGCAGGTAATAACGAAAGAGTCTCTTTTGGCTGCACAGGTAAAAGGGAAATAAACTCGTGTCCGATTTTTATTTTGCTACAGTGAAATCAATATCTATGGATTGCTTAGGCTTTTGGTTATTGGGCCTTCTTGTAGAGGGAAGATTTGCGAAGAGTGATGGACCTGCTATCTCTAAGGGAACACCACGCACGGACTTTACTTATCTATTACCGCTGGAATGCCGAGAAGTTGTTTGCGGTGTTTGTGGAAAAGGGAAAAGATTGCTTGTTTGCTGAAGCAGGTCTGTCTCTGGTTGAAAATCATGATCTTGATTCACAGCCTCCTCCTACTGTACTGTGCAATATCTGCATGGAGGATGTACCTGGTATTGAGGTGACAAAAATGGACTGTGGCCACAGCTTTTGCAACGAGTGTAAGTTTTCATCTGTGGTCTGCTCATTGCCTTCATCTCTTGCACGTTATTAATATTTTATGAAGTTTCAAAAACCTCACACGACACGTTATAGCAGTACAGCTGAATCTATCATTCATTCATTTGATTCATTTCTGTTAACATAGCCAAAGGATTTCAATATCTAAACCATTGTTTAATGGAGGTAGTTATTATTATGTGGTAATGGAGTTGGTTATTATGCCTGTACTCCTGCGACTCTCCTACGTACCCCCTTTTTCTCTTGGTTTAATGGAGTTGGTGTGAAA
Organism: Rhododendron ferrugineum; assembly: GCA_025642025.1. Classification (NCBI taxonomy): domain Eukaryota; kingdom Viridiplantae; phylum Streptophyta; class Magnoliopsida; order Ericales; family Ericaceae; genus Rhododendron; species Rhododendron ferrugineum. The sequence goes on from JAOTQK010000020.1 coordinate 6,519,522, forward strand.
GCATCCAACTCAAAATCAATAGGGAATAAGTGGAGAGGCCGCTCAGGCTCATATACTAGTTTTTGAGGAGATAATTAACTGATGTGGGACAAGCTTTAACACTCCCCTGCAAGTGCGACCCCTAACTCGCACGTGGTGAGGTAAACAAACGATTCATTCAACAATCAACACATACAACAACGATCAACCATCGATGACAAACAAAGGGGAACCAACCATCAACGAGATAGAGTCTTGTCCAAAAGCCTTTGAAAGCCTAGCTTTGATACAATGTTAAAGCATCCAGTCAAAACCAATTGGCAATGAGGGGAGAGCCCGCCCAGGTTATACTAGTTTCGGAGGAGATAATTAACTGATGTGGGACAAGCTCTAACAGTTATTATGCCTATACTCCTGTCTCCTGAGAGTTTCCTGACTCTCCTATGTACCCCTTTTTTACTATTCATGGTTTAAACATTTTGTTTGGTTATATAATTTCCTGTTGTTTCATGATAGGAAATCTTGGAAACATGATTCATTATCATTCTGGACATATCAATATATTTGGGGTTTACGCTTGTATGTTATTTTTCTTGCTTTTAGGTTGGACTGGCCATTTTGTTGTGAAGATTAATGAGGGTCAGAGTAAGCGTATTCAGTGCATGGCACACAAATGCAATGCTATTTGTAATGAAGCTATTGTCAGAAATCTTGTCAGCAAAAAGCATCCTCATTTAGCTGAAAAGTTCGATCGTTTTCTTCTCGAGTCCTATATTGAGGATAATAAAATGGTTAAGTGGTGCCCAAGTACTCCTCATTGTGGGAATGCAATACGTGTTGAAGAGGATGAATTTTGTGAGGTTCAATGTTCATGTGGTTTGCAGTTCTGTTTCAGCTGTTTAGCTGTAGCACACTCACCGTGTTCATGTTCAATGTGGGAGCTATGGACCAAGAAGTGTTGTGATGAATCAGCAACAGTAAAATGGATTACAGTTCATACAAAGCCTTGTCCAAAGTGTCACAAAGCTGTGGAGAAGAATGGTGGCTGCAACCTTGTGCGGTGCATATGTGGGCAAAGATTTTGGTGAGACATGTTTCTAGTCACTTTTGTTTTATTGTGCAAGTTGGTTCTGTGACTTCTGTCTTTGTAAATCATCTGCTTAGAACCTTGTGTTATTTCCGCAGATTATTTCTTTATTGCGTTGGATTTCTGCATTGTTATGTTAGGTTATCTCTATTTTACTGCAGATATTTTTACATGCGAGTGATTTCTTTCCTTCTTTCTTTTTATTATTTTGCCCTTCATGTGTGTTTCTGCAGAGGGAGAGGGCTGGGAGGTGAGGCAATTAGAACCTATATTGTAACTGTATTCTTATATATTCTCTCAAATGTGGACCTGAAAGATTCAAAGAGGTTCACATACTCCTCACACATCAGAAACTTGAAATTTTCTTTCAGTGAGAAGTGCCAGACATGTGTCTGTGTGAGAGACAAATGTTTTGTGCTTATTCATGAGCCCTGGTATAGGAACCTAAACTGGTCCTCCCTAATTTGCATTCGTATGTGGAATGCAGTGTGTGAGTGTGGCACTGCTTATAACATTTCTACGGCACAAAGGCATGTAGTTGCTGGCCTTTACTCCATGAATATGACTTGTTAACATGTGTCCTATTAGATGTGAATATATAAGGAAGGCAATAAAGATGTACAAACAAGAAGGTCAAGGTTTGTGGACCAAAGCAGTGGTGGTCATATAGTGCTATTGTAATATGTAGTCGTAGACTTATCTTCTTGTCTTAAGAAGCGGAACTGCCCTTAGGTTTAGTTTCTTAACTGTATTTCGATTGTCACTAACCTATGTTTGTTTATGGAGTAATCTATGGTACAGGTAGTGTGTACATACAATACAAATGATGCGAAGTGTTTTAGCACGTTTTGTTTTGGTGTAGTTATGCATGGGGGTGTACTGTATAAAAGTGGACTTATGTACATTTATGGTTATTTACGAACTTTATGGTTGATGTAACAGTGTTGCACATTTTTATGGTTTGATTTGTTACGCATTTTTTGGTTTGTTTGTTACTTCATTTTATGTTAGTAGACTAATAGTTATGTACTGTTCTTGCTAGTTATGAATCATTTTTGGTGTACACAGTATGTACATATATGTTATGAATCATTTTGGGTAGTAACAAAAATATTTGTTGTACATTAGGATTATTTTGGTTAGTTTCGGAAATATTGGTTAAAGTGTGTACCACAGGCTTCTCCTTTTTATGTGTTGCGCGGACAAGCATCTACATACACAGGCAGTTGTGGTTGCCTCTTTTGTGCTCCTGGTTGATGTTATTCGTACTCCAGATGTGACATTATGGACATGATCAGGATATTCACAAAAGTACCCAGATTACTTGAATTACCTTTCTGTTGTGATCAGGAAGAAACAGTCTTGGCACTTGGATAAGGGCATAAGAGTGTGTGCCCGATTTTGTATACTTGGACATTCACCTAGCAAGCATATTTTGTTGTTCGAATTTTTACCAGGAACTATTCATAGAACTCCTACATTATGAAATGCCTTCAGGCACCTTGTAAATAACAGTTATCCAGAAATTAATTGAAATATACAAAAGATTAAATGTATTTTGGCATTTTTCTGTGTCGTTGGAATGGAAATTAGATGAATCCGACAGTTAGACACACAGCTCTTACCCGAATCCATGCAAGATAGCTCATTAGTTCTTGGACTGAATTCATGAAGAGTTGATACATATCTCAGATACCCACGTATTGGAACTCTAATGCCCATTGATTAAGATTCCCAACAGTATTCCTCTTTGTTAAAGAGAAGTAGAGATCCTTTCCATGCATATCGAGGAGCTCTTTGGTTTTTGGTACTTGGGCAGAATATGGGATGAAATAGGGAAGATTTGTGAAAGTTGTATTATTTGGTCATATATCAAACATCATAATTTAGGGGATATAAATTTGATCTGTTTGGTTGCGAAGTCTTTCCTGGTCTACATGGTTTGTTATCCCCTTTAATTTCGGTATGTGGCTTTCCTCATTATGATTTTTTGTCTAATATTTTATGTAGTTGGCTTTGCGGTGGGGCCACTGGCCGCGATCATACTTATACGCATATCACCGGTCACAGTTGCGGTCGCTATGAAGGAGACAAGAAGAATACCGAGCTTGGAAAGCGTTACCTCTATCGTTACATGCATTATCATAGTCGCTACAAAGCTCACATAGATTCCTTTAAACGCGAATGTAAGCTAAAGGGTACCCTAAAAAAGAAGGTGGTTAACTTGGGAAAGATGGATTCGCAAATTGGAGATTTCCGTTGGGTTAAAAATGGTCTTTACAGGCTATCTATTTCAAGAAGGGTGCTTACTTATTCGTATGCATTCGCGTATGTTATGTTTGGTGATGAGTTGTTCAAGGATGAGATGACAAAGGAAGAGAGGGAAATAAAGCAACGTTTATTCGAGGACCAGCAGCAGCAACTTGAGGCAAATGTTGAGAAGCTATCCAATTTTTTAGAAGTACCATTTGATCAGTTTACTGAGGATAAGGTTATGGAGACAAGGATGCAAGTCATTAATCTCTCGGTGATCACTGATAACCGTTGCAAGAAAATGTGAGTATGGCTGTTGCCAAGCCTCGAACGTTTATTAAGATTCTTGATATTCATGATTTTTCTAACTTCTGTAGGTATGAATGCATTGAGAATGATCTATTGGGTTCGCTCCAATATGGTATTCACAACATAGCTCCATACCATTCAAAAGGGATTGAAAAGGCTACCGAACTTTCTGTCTGCTGGAACCCTAATGTCACTAACACACACAAACACCAATCTTCAGATTATCACGCAAAAGGTACATTCTTTAAGTCTTTTGCCTTTTTTAACAAGTATGTGTGTCTTTTGAACTTATTTTCTGCTCCGTGGATAATTCTGGAATTTTGGGAAGTCTATCCAATATACTATATGCCTCGGAGATTCTTATTTGTAGTTCATTGTAATTATCTTGGGCACTGCTATGTTGTTTCCAATGCCGATAAATATTTTATTCACTAAAGAACTATTTTGTGGTTTGCTCGAGGTAACCACATCAACCAATTTTCATCATCTATGAGGGTGTTACTTTACACTCTATTTGGAACTTGTGAAAAGGAACGAACGAGAAGAGAAAATAATTAAGGAGGAGAATTTTTACTGTGCTCAATGTGTTATTTTGCTATTGTATCTTCTCTTGTTTCTCAAACCAACAATGAAAGGGAGTTTTTTAATCTCCCCTTCTCTTCCCTTCCTTTCTAAAGTACCAACCAAACCCTTAATTTTCCGCATGGAGTTAATGTGATATTTATTGTCTCTCGTGAGTCGTGGCATCAATCATCTTTATAACACCTTCATTTTGTTTGTGGGCATTTCGTTGATTGACTAACTGGTCATCTTAAATGTTTCTTTTGATTAAGCATATTTCAGCTACACCATATGTCGAAAACATCATCCAATAGTATATGAAATGTTTCTCTGTACTGATGAAGTGGTTTCAGACGCCCTTGACTGCTTAACCCGCAAGAATAATTAAGGACACCTGGTGTGGTGTTAGCCAGCACCCTTCCGATGCTTAAGTCGTTCCGTGTTGTAGGTAGATGGTGTAGATTGTACTCAAGCAATTACTTAGCAAGAGTAGCTTGGAGTTCTGTTTATATAGGCTTTAGGAAATAAAATTCATGTAGGATTAGGTCTCTTAGATTTTGAGATGTTGGTAAGGCTGGTACCCGCTTCGCCCAATAGCTTTAGCCGGCCCACTCACTTTAGGAGTTGTAGTCCTATAATATTGGGATTTTGCTTGATACGTGGGGCTCTGGGGCGGTTAAGCATGAGTCCTTCTGCATATATGAGGCTTTTGAGTCGGTGGGTTGGCTGCCTAGTTGTAAACAAGTACCCTGGTCCTTGGCCAGGGGATGTCCGAGTAGAGTAGGTCTCGACAATTGTCGGTTTTGTATCTATCAATTACTCTCTTGTTTTCGTACGGAACGGGAGAGGCCGGGGAAACAAAATTTTGAATCTGGACGGACAGATATTCGTTTCTCGCATCATGCGTTTAGCGTGAATGACACGAGTCCTGTCGTGGGGTGTGTGGCTCTTGCCTTGTCTGATCGCTTTGGAGTTGAACCGCCAAGATTGGGCCTCAGTGGACTAAACACTTAGTCTCCCTCATTTTCACTTTACCTTTTCCTTTTGCTTTGCAACTTTCGGTGGCTCGGTGCTTATGCATCTTTCTCCGGTCAAGTCCCCCACTCCCTTTTCACTTTTCTTGGCCCTATTCTCGACATAATTGCCGGTAGGAGTGACTCATGGTCAATCATCCCTGAGCATGTTGCCTGGATTACCTCCTTTGATTGTGGAGGAATCTAATTATTCAAATTTTAGTTCCAGGAACCTCCTGGTAGGGTGGCAAATCGTCCTCATAACCTCGCTTCCGGGCTCAATAAATTTGACTCATCGAGGAACTTCGCTCCCATCGAGAAGGAAGCCTCCTCTCAAGTAGGATAAAACCTTTAGGCATATAAAATTCAAAAGAAACAAGGGTAAAAGATATAGGAAAAATTTTACTCAAATTTGCTCAAGTTATTAGTAAAACATGCTAATATTTACTTATATTCGCTAAAATAATCTTTGCAGTTGACATGATGACACTTCCAAACGAGGAGCTTCTACGTTCTTTTGCTCTCTCGCCTCCTCTCCCATTCCTGCTCCTGCCCCTGCTTTCTGCTACTAAAATTCAAATGGCGGAGAGTATAGGGTATTGCCTCGTTCAACGTCTCTAAGTCCCTTGTTTCTTGTCCTTCTCCTTCTCCTTCTCCCCGTCCAACTAGGCTTTTAGTGTCTAGAACGACATTTAATGCCAAGAACATCCCTTCAGCCATTATTGCCCCTAATTTGAAGGCTCTTCAAGCAAATATCAGATTCCAAACACGGTAACTTTTTGTGTGCTTCCATAGCTGATGAGCTATGATGCACAGACACGGATATAGACACATGGATTCTAAAAAAATGGGGATGCGGTGATGCAATCAAAATATCGAAGGGGGAATCAAAGATTCAAAGAAATGAGTAAAATCCCATTCAAGGGGATAAACCCCAAAGGGTAGAGAGAGAAACTATGTCTCAATCAATATATTCAATATTTTTAATAATCAAAAAGCTCCCCCAAAATGAAGGACAACTTGCCTATTTATAGACTCAAGACTCTACTAACCCTAAAGACACTAAAATGACATAAGTACCCTTAATTCTACTGCATCATACACTCCCTCTAAAGAAAACAACTTGTCCTAAAGTTGGATACAAGACAACTTATGAAGAAAACATAGAACTGTGGAACTATTTATTATGCAGCTCCTAAGTAGGCATGTGGCTGCATTTCCGTGATCCACGTCACCCTCATGCAATAACCCATCTTCAATATGAGCTTCCGTTTGTGTATATCCACCGCATCCATGCTTTTGTGCAATGAAATCACAAATTTACCATGCCTCATGTGAATCAAGATATCTTCGTAGTACCTCGCACTACACACCCCCAAGTCGTGCCATGAACTATACACCTTAGGATGTTGGAAAACATTCACACTATGCTCCAAACTAGCTTGATTGAAGACCATTGCCAAGGGATCTCCAAGCTGTCCCAAGTAGTCTTTACCCTCTTTTGGCAATTTTGAAGCATGTTCGGGCTCCACCATAACACAAACTTGAACATCTTGCAATCGGGGGAACTCGGGAGGCAACACTTGAAAGCAATCCTCGACCTATTGTTCAACCAACTCTTCATCAAATAGTGGAGCTTCCAAATCATTCTCATACTCTTCAAGTTGAGTGTCTTGTACCAAAGGCAACTTGAAAGTCAAGTCTTGAGAGCAATCTTCAATCTCAAGGTCACGACTTCCCTCTTCCCCATAACCTTCCGCCAACAGTTCCTCACCACCCTATCTAGGCCGAAGGAAACTTTCCTTGAGCACATCAATAAGCATTCTCTCTTCATGATCAACATCAAACTCTCCTTCAAACTTGTCATAAATAGGAACATCTTCATGTGAGATCTCATCAAAAGTAAAAACATCATTATAACCAATGTCCTCCTTTGAAAACTCGTCTAACACGGTACCTCCTTCAAAATCACCTCCAAAGTTTTCATTTGGAGACTTAACAAAGATGGGCAAATCTTCAAACTAATCTTCAATCTCAGAGACACAATCCTCTTCAATAACATTTCCAAGTTCTTCACTAGAATATTCATCAAAGATGGAAAAATCTTTAAAATAACCAAGTTCCGTCACCCCAAAGGATTTCTCACCGACATTGGGAAAGGAAGGGAAAGGTAAGAGCCGTTCCTTGAATGTTTTCTTCATCTTTTTCCATTCTATAATCTTTCCCTTGCCTCTTCTTTTCCGGCTATCTTGTAATTGTTCCCACCAATCAAAGGCTCTTCCTCGAAGGTGTTTTGAAACTAACTTTACCTTCATTTCATCCGAGATAACATGGCATTCAAATACTCTCTCAAGAGTATTCAACCAATCAACAAACTCCTTAGGAGTGAAGCTTCCATCCATATTAAAAAAAAAAGCTTCCATCAAACTTTGGGAGTTCATAGTCAATGTTGTTTGAACATGCTCTACGCCAATGCGGAGCACCAACACAATGGTTATACTTGAAAGAATCCATACCTTTGGTTGGAAGTTGCAAACATTGCACCTTTTCAACCAAGGTAGCTTCTTCTTTACTCAACTTCCTCTTGTGATTTGAATTGCCATAAGTATCAATTTCATCACCAAAATTTTCCATAATATCTTTGCCTCTACCTCCTCTACTTCCACTACCTCTTTGAGCCATTACACTAGCAAACTCAATTCCAAAACAATCAAATCAACCCCAAATATTGAACACCCAGTCAACTCAATGATTTTATACCCAAACTCAGTGAACTCAGTACAAAAATCGATCAAACCCAGTTAACTCAGTGCCCAAATAGCTCAGCAAACAATCATCAAACACAGAACCACACCTAATATTCAATTGATTCAACCCAACTCAGTGAAAATTCGAGCAAAACACAGAAATTAACTTCAGATAACAGTATTTACTTGATCTGTTTGATTTCGCAGCAGTACACTCAAGTTCGAGTCGATTTCGAACTGTTTTTCGTAGCACATCAAGAGTTTTGGGCTCGAAATGGCTCGAATTAGAGCAAACACAGTCGAAACCTTCAGATCTGGTTCGAACATGTTCGATTTTGGACTCGAAATGGCTCGAATCAGAGCAAACAGCCTTCAAAATGGCTCCAGGTAGCTCAAATTAGGGTTTTGAAGTCTAGATCTAGGGTTTTAAGAGGTAGCTCAAATTAGGGTTTTGAAGTCTAGATCTAGGGTTTAAAGAGTCGATTACGACTCGAGTGCGAAAATGACTGGGTCGAGCTCAAAAACTTAAAATGAGTGCAGATTTGGGTCGAAAAGAGTTTCGGGGGCGTGAACAGTGCCAAAAGGGCTGGGTCAAGTGCAAAATGGTTCGAAATAGGGTCCAGATCGTCTGCACAATGAAAATCAGCTTCGAGATGGTCGATTTTGTGATTTTAGGGGTCAAAATTGAGATGTAAGTTATGGGGTTGGGTGGATCTGTGGTTTCGATTGGAATAGGTACTCCGGTGAGATTTTCGACGAGGTTTAGGTTTTTGGTGAGATGAATGGTTGGGATAGAGCCTAGATGCTCTGATACCAAATGATGCAATCAAAATATCGAAGGAGGGAATCAAAAATTCAAAGAAAGGAGCAAAATCTCATTTAAGGGGATAAACCACAAAGGGTAGAGAGAAATTATGTCTCAATCAATATATTTGTTGGATCGCTTTTCTACCATCTCTCTTAAAACTAATGGGTGTTAGTGAAGGCTATAATTAAGTCTTTTATGGCATTCGACATCGCATCCGCAAGTCTGTTTTTAGAGCGGTCGCAGGGAGTGACATTGTGTAACCAAATCCATGGGGGCACTCCGGGCCCAACAATCCCTCCCTCACGATGACGCTCCCGCAACTCGAACCCATAACTTTCTGGCTCACTTTTCCACCATCTCTCCTAAAACCAATTGGTGTTGGCAAAGGTTTCAATTAAGTCTTTTATGTCATTCGATATCGCACCTGCAAGTCTGTTTTTAGAGTGGTCGCAAGGAGTGACATTGTGTAACCAAATTCATAGGGGCACTTCGGGCCCAACAATATTCAATATTCTTAATAATCAAAAAGCTCCCCCAAAATGAAAGACAACTTACCTATTTATAGACTCAAGACTCTACTAACCCTAAAAACACTAAAATGACTAAGTACCCTTAAATCTACTGCATCATACAGACACGACGGGGGACACGCCACGTGTATATTTATTAATTTAGATTATATAGATATGTTTTCAATTTTTTTACATATACTTGTATACGAGTGTACTACACAGCCACACACACACACATATACAGAGAGAGGGGGTGAGGGAGAGAGTTGTCGTGTCTATGGCTACTATTGTTGTCTGTGAGAGAGGAGAGTGGAGCTGTGAAGTGTCGATGTCTTTAAGGATGTAGATTAGGGTTTTAGATGCTGGATATATGTTTATGTACATGTTTAATTACATTTTAACCCAAAACTTTAAGTAATAACATATTTACCCCTAATTTTTTTAAAAAAATTACAGTTGCACTCGTCGTGTCCCTTACGTGTCCCATGTGTCACCTCGTGTCCCCAGTCGTGTCCCACTGCTAAAATTAATTAAATTCCAAAAATTAAATTAAACTATTGAACATGCCACGTGGCATGTCAGACACATTTCTAGCCGGGTCCCACGCGTGTTTGGACACGTCGATACGACAACCTCTAGGAGTGTCGGTGCTTCATAGCTGATGAGCATGCATGCACCCATAGGCCTGGGGAGTTATGTCTATACCTTGGTCACATAGTGCTTGTTCGCTATATGAGCACATGGAAGCAGGAACGCAAGCGTGAAACGCCTTTTGGAAACATCCTACTAAAAGTCGGTGCGTCATAGCTGATGAGCATGCATGCACCCATAGGGCTGGGGAGTTATGTCTATACCTTAGTCACATAGTGCTTGTCCGCTATATGAGCGCACAGAAGCAGGAACGCAAGCGCAAAACGTCTTTTGGAAACATCCTACTAAAAGTCGTGAGAATGAGGATTTAGAGGGCAAGCGATGGGTTCTATTGGATAATTATGTGACTGAAGTCTATATAAAGCAGCTTTTGAAGGCAGCCTGCGACTCCCCTTTCCCTGACCAGTTAGGAGGATATTAGGTCACTGGAACGTGACTCCTAGTCAACTAACCCCAAATTCTTGGCGCCTACTAGTTTGTTGTATGGTGTTATAGGCTGTTCCTAGTGATGAAGGGTGTCCTCTGACCAAGTAAACCTTCCTGATGAAAGGTGTCCTCTGACCAAGTAAACCTTCCTTAATTATCGCGAAGTGAATGAGATGTCTTCAAATAGGTGGTTTTCCTTCTGACCGAACAAGTATGCCAAGCTGGTAGAAGGCATTCCTTCGTCGGTTAAAAGGGATTCTTTTTCATTATTTGGGAAGGCTTGGAGATTCCAAGTTAGGGAGAGGCCAATACTACTTCCCGGATCTTTTTTAACGAGGGAGCCTAACAATGTTTTAAAAATTGAAATTAATCGGCAACTAATCGCTGGCTAGATCCGACTAATTGCTATGAGCCGATTAATTGTTGATTACTAATTGCTATGCACCGATTAATCGCCGATTACTAGGCCTCGAAGGTGGCCAACCGCCCAAATAGAGCCTAACGACTTTTAGAACATTGGAGCCCAGTTCCTAGTGTGACCGTTTTAGCCTTCTTTTCCTTTGTTCTTTGCTTTATGGTGAGCTATTTTGGCCCATTTGTTTGTTGTAGGCAAAAGCAAGCTTGCCATAACCGAGACACAAGCTTTGCAATTAAAGGATGTCAACAAGCAGTCCGCCCATCATTTTGACTGCATAGTCACTGCTGAGACTTCGGCCAAGTATCTGCTGGACTCCAAACATAGAGGTGAGGGCCTCGCGCAAAGAGGTAACTTGTTTATGCGATCTCTCATTTATCTTCACAGACGTGTTAAACGGTCTTGGGTAGAGCTCAACCCATAAAGCTAGTTATTGAGGTGAGAATGCCCTCACGCTTATATGCTAAATATTACTTTGGGACTTAGACGATGTAGGATTTTGCTTCATACCCTCCCTCATGCGCAGTGTGCTCACTTGGTAGCATCTGTCGCATGCAGGCCAGAGATACGCACCCTACCCATCTTTGGTATCAACCTTTGATACCATGGTCTGCATAAAGCGAAGTCCCACATTGCCTGGGTATCAAAATATAACATATGAAGTACATAAGAGTGAGGGCACCCTCATTTCAACAACTAGCTTTTAGGGTTAAGTTCAGCCTAAGACCGTGTAATGGTATTTAGAGGTCAGGTTGCAAGAGGTCGTGGGTTGAAGCTCCTCTATTTGCATTTGTTCCTCTATTGCCTTCTACTTCCCTCCTTCATAAATTTACGTGAGGGAGAGTGTTTGATAGCATGATATATATGATTTGACCCATTTCCTAACAACCTAAGCTTTTGGGACGATTGACAACTTAATGTGACCTTTTTTGCTATCTCATAGAAGAATCTAACAAGGAAGGAAGCATGAAAGTGAGCAAGGAAGTTCTTGCCAAGTTAAGGGTCGAACGAGGAGCTGTTGTCGAGGGAGAGCCTAGCAGGAAAAGACAGATGGTGAGGAGGGAAGCTGACGCGTCGACCTTAGTTGATTCTCTGATATTTGGCGCCCAAGGAGTGGTCATCTCCGAGCTTCCTCAGGTTGTCGGTGGGAAGAGAACCGAAGAGGTTATAGATGTATCTCCCCTCCCTTCTACATCAAAATCCAAGGAGCATGTGAATGATGATGGTCCCTCTATTCAGGCGGACCCAAATGAGGCTTTGAATAAGTTGGTGGAATTTGGCTTCCCCGGTGATGTGAGCATGTTGGATGATGTCTCCGACAAGGAGCTTTGTGTGAAGACCTTGGAATCACTTGGTCAGGTTTGTCATGCATCTTTTTTTCCCCTCCCTCTTCCTTCTACTTAGATTTTGTTGCTTGAGTCTGTTAACGTTTAATGCTCTTGTTAGACTGTCCTCTACACCTATGCTACTGCAATTCGTTGTTTCGCGAATTTCAAGCATTCTAAGGTTATGGAGGAGATGATTCGTAAGATGGATGCCGAGAAGGAAGATCTTGATTCTCTCCTCATTGAGGAGAGAGAAGAGAAGGAAAAGCTAGAGGAGGAATTGGCCCTTAGGAATGGGCAGTTTCAGAGCTTGACCGATATTGTCTTTGCTCGGGACAAGGATGTTGCTAGTCTAAATCAAGAGATGGAGCGCCTTCAGAAGTCCGTGTCTTCAGCCAAGGAAGCTGGCGCCGTAGAATATCAGAAGTCACAAGCTTTCACTAACTCCATGACTATGTACTTCTTTGACGGGTTTGAAGCTTTTCGTCGCCGTGCCATGTCTTCATACCCAAAGGTGGATTTAACACAATTTGAGATTGATGACGACCTCCAGTCCCTCATGGCGGTAGAGGAAGAAGAAAGAGGTGGTGAGCTTGTTGATGATGAAGCTTCCAAGGTTGAGACTAGTATCATTGCTGAAACTAGGGTGGAGAAGTCTCTTGCTTAGAAGGTAGGGGGGACGACTATCTAGAGGACAAGGCCGAGTAGATCCTTTGTCAAAATTTGCTATAGGATGACCTTCTGAACAATGTAGTAGCTTTCATATTTTGTTTTCTTGTACTTGGTTTTATTTCTGCACTTTGCCTAACAATAGTTTGGTGTTTAAGACTGGATTTGTGGAGTCTGCCTTTCGCTGCTTAGAATTTGCCTCTATTTCTATATTGCTTTGGCTTTTTCCGTGTGCATGTATGCTCATGTTTATGGTTGGCGATGTATACCCTTTTACTCCCTCAAGTTATGTCACATCATTAACATTTTGATGCTTAAGGTTTCTTGTGGTTGTTGTGTGAAGAGAAGTCCCACAATGTCTGAGTACCAAACTAATATAAATTATTTAAGTGTGAGGGCACCCTCACTTTAATATCTAGCTTTTGGAGTTAAGTTTCACCCAAGACCGTGTGACATGGTACCAGATGAGTAGGGTGCGTGTCTTTGGGATGCATGCGGTCTGTGCTGCGCTTGAAGGAGGGTGGAATGCGAAGTCCCATATAGCCTAGGTACAGAGTAATATGAAGTATATAAGCGTGAGGGTGCACAAAGATGGGTAGGGTGCCCGTCTCTGGCTTGCACGTAGCAGGTGTGCCGAGTGAGCATGTTGCGAGTGAGGAAGGGTGCGAAGCGAAGTCCCTCATGACCTGGTACCATAGTAATATGAAGTACATAAGCATTAGGGCACCCTCACTTCAATAACTAGCTTTGCTACCGCTTCCCCCAGCTCCTACGCCTACCACGAACTTGAATCATCACGTGGCTGCTAAAGCAAGCGTCACATGCGGCTATATCACCAAAAGGATAGAGAGGACCGATTGATACCAATAGCAAGATACACATCTTTTTAGACTCCGAGGGGTGAGAATAGTTGAAGATCAGAAATCCTGAGTATCGACTGTCGTGTGAGTCTCGACCGATGTGTAGCTGCCGTTTAAAGGCTATAAGTAACGGCATTTTCAGTTAAGATAACAGGATTCAAGCTTGCTTGTGTGTACGTGCTTGTTATAAGTAGATGTAGATGTGAAGGTGCCTAAGGAACTGCCCTAACCCCATCTTGGAATTGACCTTTTCGTGACATCCGCTAGCTCAGTCATTCTTTCTTGTGGATCCGGTAGGAATTTAGCTCTCCTTTTTATCCTTTCCCGCATCTCAAGCTCAAAAATGGTATAGAAAACTAAGAAGGGCCCGTAGATCACATTCAGAGTCAATGCAGCGGATAGCGGAAAGATCGCATTGGGCCTGTGAGTGCTTATGAAACTACTAGCACAGTAAGGAAGGAAGGGAGTGAAGCACTCACAAGTCACGAAGGGATCCTTGCTTCACTGCTGATCGAAGCCTAGTTACTGCACCTGTACTTCTCTGACTCAAGGTTCATGAAAACATGGATCTTCTGCCCTTAGCTAGCTGTTTTGACTAGCGGGACTAAAAGAATCTTGCTTCAAAGAGAGCCCTTTCGCACTGATTGTGTCACGAGCTTGAATGAACGTTCATTTAAGAGCCAGAGGCTGAAGGTGCATGGCTAGGGAGTGGTTCAAACTCCTACTTTCTTGTTGGGAACTAAGCTTATAGCAAAGTCGAGGGTAATAAAAGAGTCGAACTTTGTTTCGCTCCTCATTCTTAACGAGATGAGCTCATTCATTCCTTGCGCTTAGTTACCTTCATTCATTCCTCCACGGAGAGAGGCTCTATGAAAGAAGAGAATACGGAGCAACCTTCACCTGAGACAGGGAAGACATTCCCAATTTGAATACGGAGCAACCTTCGCCTGAGACAGGGAAGACATTCCCAATTTGTTATCTTCCCCTTGCTCCCGAGCCAGTGATGAACCATTCGGTAGCTTCTGAAGTTCTAGAGCAAAGGTCTTTATCAAGTAATCAATACACCAAGTCAGCTGTCGGCCAAGTAAGCTAGGAAGCCAAGGTATCCAAATCCCTACGAGCTTGATCAAATAGTCACCCGTTTTTCTCTAACCGTATTGCAAAGGTACCAAACTACTAGATTGGCCCTGGGGTGCCTCCTGTCGGCCAGCCTTTCGAGAGTGAAATAGTCTTTTACATGGGCCTTTTGCATAACCTCAATCATCTGCTCTCGGTGATGTTCCGAGGTTATCAATAGATCAACAATTGAGATGATTTGCACGGGGATTTTCTTCAGTTGTTCCGCCACATTCTACTCTGGCTTCTTGAGAGCACAGTGAAAGGCCTGTTAAGTTCTACCCATGATCGTACAACAAGGTACCAGAGTTGGGCAATGTTCTAAAAGTCGCTAGGCATTAGTCGGGCGGTCGGCCACCTTCGAGCGATTAATCGGAGTAATTGACGATTAATTGGTGCATATTAATTAGTAATCGGCGATTAATCGTCAGTCAGACCTAATCGGATAGGCCCCCGCCAATGATTAATCGACTATTAATCACCGATTAATTCCTTCTTTTAGAACACTGGAGGTAGGTATGGCTCAGGTTTGAGGAAGGGTGTGAAGCAAAGTCCTACATTGCCTGGGTACCAAAGTAACAATGTTCCAAAAGTCACTAGGTGTTAGTCGGGCAGTCGGCTACCTGCGAGCGATTAATCGGATTGATTGGCGATTAATCGTAGTCGGACCTAATCGGATAGGCTCCGCCAGCAATCAATAATCGATTAATTCCTTGTTTTAGAACACTGCAAAGTAATATGAAGTATATCAGTGTGAGGATACCCTCACTTCAATAACTAGCTTTTGGGGTTAAATTATACCAAAGACGATATAAAACAATGACCTCTGGTTAGTGCAATAGCTTTAATGAGCTTCTGGGTCTTCCGTTTTTTCCTTTTTATGCCAAGAGGATTTTTGCTAATTAGCTTGTAACGAATAGTTTTTCTATCAGGGCTTTGCCAATTTCTAGCTTCATTTAGCTTGTCCCGAGTAGCTTTACCGGTTAGACTTTCATTTATTTCGTTAGGACTTGGCCAGGTTTGGCTTCGTTTAGCTATCATTGACCTTTGTCGAGTAGTTTTGCTAGTCGTTCTCCTTTGGTCCCTAGAATTCAGCCAATTTTTGCGTTGTTTAGCTTTCATTGAGCTTTGCCAAGCACTTTTGCTGGTCAGTTTTTCCATTTGGTCCCTATGGGCTTAAGCTGATTTCAAACTCTTTTTTGCGGCGTTGTTGGTCGGTCATTTTAGTTGGTTTACTTCAGACAATCTTGTCATGGAAATAAATTTTCTTTATTGCAGTAATGTAGTCATGAGTTTAAATAACTGGTCTACTTGTAGAAAAAAGGAGAATAGTTGAAGTTAGATTATTACTCTATTTATTACCACCACCACCACTGCCCATGACCACACCAACGAGCACTCAATATTGTAGATATTTGGTGCGATTAGTCCCGTTTTATGCTGCTTTAACTTACGTTAATTCGTCGTTTATAGCGATATTGCATGTAAGAGTGTTTCAGGTAATACGCAATAAAAGGGTGTTTTGACGCTATCAACAACTCTTGATGGTATCCGAGTGGCCGAGGCCATAAGGAACGTAGCCGCCGAGTCTTGGTAATGAAGAACTGAATGGCCGAAGAGTGCCAAGAACCGTCAGGTGTCAAGACGAGGCACGAAGGATTGGATTTGCCCATAAAGCTGCTCCATATCGATACGGAAATTGTGCGTATCGATACCAGAATGAAATAGAGAGCAAGGATTTTTGCCAGGCTTCAGCGTATCGATACGAAAATTGTGCGTATCGATACCAGTTTGTTACAGGGACCTTGGTATGCAACCAAAACTGTTCGGTATCGATACAGAAGTTCTTGTATCGATACAGAAGGCTGACCGACATACTTTTTGGCAGTTTTTAACTTTCCATAAGTGGCAAGTTTCTACTTTTAGGCGTTTTTGGGATATTTTGGATGAGAGAGAGAGTAACACTTGTATATATATCACTCTCTCTCTCTCTCCTTTACAACTCTCTACCTTTTGCTTAGTTTTAAGTCTTTCATTTCTTCTAAGAACTCCATAGTTTTGTTCAAGTTTCTAGCTCTAATCTTCCAAGAACTCTAGTAAGTCTTAGTTGTATGTTTAATTCTTGTTTATTAATGTTGTAGCTACGCTTTGAATCTTCATATAAATCAAGTTTATTTCTGTTTCTATTGGTTAATTATGTTTTCATTTCCTAGCATGCTTTCTAGTCTTTTAGTTATGTGTGAGTAGTTTAAAGGTTTGGTCATGGGGTGAGGTTTACCCCATGACTTAGTAGTTCTAATGGTTTCTAACAACTTTTAATCGTAGTCTCTAGGTTTTGAATGAATTAAACCCATGATGTTCGGTGTTGATCATGGAATTGGTAATTTCTTTGTAGACGTGTAGTCAAGCGGTCTTGGCATGTGTCATGCTTAGAACTTTGTCACTCTATGTTAAGTGCTTGATTTTCCTATGCGTGAGACTGATCTTTTCTCGTATCTCACTTGCGTTAAATGAGTTCAGTTTGAATTAAAGCTTTGAGTTAAGTTATTAGTAGTCTTCAGAGTTAATTCTTTCGGTGGAGTCCGGACGGTTCCAGCTCTCGCTTGAGTTAGATGAAGGAACCATTGGGCGGCTAAGTCGTGGGTAAATCAATCCCTGAAACTTGACCGCCTTTTAATTTAGTTAATGCCCTTTTTAATCATTCCGAGAGAAAGAACCTGTGAAACCTACAAACTGAACAAGCTATTTTCGATTCCCTGTGGTACGATTCCGGACTTATCGGTTTATTATGCTCTCAACAACCTAGCCCTACGCTTGGGGTGTCTCAACCTTATTTGATGGCAAGGTTATTGGTTAAGCACACACGACCACGACTATTGCCACTACCACGTTGTTTATACCCATTTTTGACGCTTTTGGAAAGAACCAAAGATTGAGTGCCATATGGCAAGTGGGCCTGAACTCATGGTCAACAAAGAGTCAAAATCAGGTGGGCTCGCTTGGTTGGTCAACAAGAAAGTCTACGTCGATCAAGTCTAAATCCGAAAAGATAAATCGTTGATGAACCAATCCCAAAATGACAAGGGTACACTAGATTTACCTTACCCTATCATGTAGCAACAAACTCCTCCATTTCAGGGGGGTTGATATTTTTCGGAGTCTGATTGCATTCACATGTAGATTCTCATGGAATAATCCTTACATTTTCCGGGATTTTAAGCATTAAAAAAAGGCTAAATACACGAGGATCAGTCATGTATGCCACATGGCACTGAATGAAGCACATTCAAGTTGAATATGGTTAGTGAGATGCGCAAAATCAGGGAATAGTCCTTCAAAAATAGGAGTTTTGCTAGTTTTTAATCTATTCATAGGGCCACATGGCAACCATAAGTGGAGTTCGGTTTTCAATCAACGTCTACCATCAATTTGAGCTCCTAGATGCCCACGGACTAAAGGTGGGGCCTAAGAGGGGAGAAACTAGAGGTATTCAAGGAAATAATGTCTCAAGAAGGACGGTGGGGAGTGGAAGGCGATAGTGACAATATGTGGAATACCATAGCTGACGGTATTAGAAGAATATCGAAAGAAGTTCTTGGGGAGTCGAAGGGAAAAGGTCCAATTTCTAAGGAGACCTGGTGGTGGAATGACGAGGTTCAAATCATGGTAAAAACAAAGAGTGCTTTAAAAAGTGGCAAAAGGACCGGAATGAGGAAAATTTTCAGAGTTATAAGCAAGCTAGCAAGGAAGTTAAGAAAACCGTTAGGGATGCTAAGTTGAAAACCTATTAGAATTTCTACGCTAGACTCGATAGTAAAAATAGAGAAAAGATTATTTATAAACTTGCCAAGTTGCGAGAAAGGAGAGTTAAAGATGTTTCTCAAGTTAAGTGTATAAAAGGTATTGATTTGGTGGTGTTGGTGAAAGACGAGGCGATCAGGGATAGATGGAAGTTGTATTTTGAGAAGTTGTTAAATAAGAAATATGAAGGAGGCTTTGGTGGGGAGGAAGTGTATGTACCTGGCGAGAACATAGAATATGAATTTTATCGGAGAATACAA
>JAOTQK010000020.1:6565367-6576902 GCA_025642025.1 Rhododendron ferrugineum
ACAAAATTAGGGTTTTAAGAAAAGAGAAGCGCAGCTGTATTAGTGCTTTTTAATTTCACAAAAGGGCTCTGTTTGGAACTCAGGAAAAAAAAGGAAAATTAAAAAAAAATCTCTCTATTGTTTAGTTAAAAGAGATAGAGAGAAGAAAATAAAAATTTCAAGTATAATAAATATTAAATTTTCATTCCTTTCTATTTTCCTTTCCTTTCTTTTCTTTTCCATAGGTTCCAAAACCAAACAGAGATACTCCTATAGATTTTCCTACCATTATAAACTAAATAGAAATCATCAACAAAAACCACACCGAACGGGTTCAGCTTGGTCAATAACGGTTAAACCGGTTTTCTGGTTTGGTTCAGTTTGGGCAAAAATCCCATAAAGTACTTGGTTCCGAAACAAATGTGACAAACCTTCACCAGGATTAGTGGTGATACCGGTCTGATTCGGTCGGGTTTTGAGCTATTTTTGGGACTGAACCCGATTATTCGATTTGGAACTGGTTGAAACATGATCGGTCCAGTTTCAATCAATTTCACCGATTTCAATTCGGTTTGGTCGGTTTCCATTTTGGGCTATATTTTGGGTCAGGCGCAATAAAAATAAAGATCAACTTTGGGCCCAATACACCAAGAAACACGCAATTCAATTTGGAAATGGAAATGGAAAGATTCAAGCGTTTTAATTGAAGACCCATTTGGAAAATTACCAAATCTTAGGCAATTTTGACTACAATTAGCTGAAATTAAGGAAAGAAAAGAGAAAATTAAGGAGCCCATGTCCAAACCAAGACCTGTTTTGCAAAATTGAAGGAAACACAATTGGAAGGCATTGGAAAAAATGGCAGTAAACCAAACGCGGGAGAGAGAGAGGAACCTTGGATGTGCGGCTGGTGGGGTGCGGTGGTCACTGGTCAGTAGTTCGCGCGATGGTGTCAGTAGTTCACGTGATGGTTGTCTAATGACTCGAATTTCGCGCGATGATTGTCAAATGACTCGAATCTTTGACTGAAACTCGTAAGATAATGAAGATGATCAGATTGAAGATGGAGAGAGAGAGAGAGAGAGAGAGAGAGAGAGTTACGGCAGGTGATAGGGTTTGAGTCTGGAAAAGGGGAAGATTACGGCCCCGTTTTGCTTTCTTTTTAAACTTTTTTTTTTCAAAAGAAATGTAATTTCAAACTCAAATATAATACTTCTAATTATAAAAAAAAACTCAAATATAATGAAAATGAAAAATAATTTTTTAATTTTTTGGAACCGTTAAAGATCTCAATTTATCAAATAAGATCCATATTGATAGGAAAACTATTTGCGTAAACACATGATTTTGGAGCTTGAAATTACCTTCCTTTTCTAAAACTTTCTTTTTTAAGAATCTGAAACGACACCTACATATCGCGTGTTTTTTTATGCTGCATTCGGAGGAAAATTTTACCATTCCCAAAACTTTTGTTATGTTCTCCTTCTCTTAAGCCATGAGAACCGTGAACCGGTTTTAAAATTTCAGGTGTTAGCAAATTGGAACCTAAAGGGGAAATGATGGCCCAGGATATTTTGGGCCCAAATTACCTAGAAGGATGAGCCCATTTTCAAAAGGGAGACTTAGCCAAAGATCTCTCATATTTTTATTTTTGGAGCTTAATGATAAGCCCAGGGTACTCTATGAAAGTGCCAAAAACGCTATGGTACCTTATGAAAGTGGCTAAAACCCTAGGGTACCCTTTCTATGAAAGTGCCTAAAACTTTAAGGTACTCTATAAAAGTGACTAAACCACTAAAACCCTATAATAAAAAAGATTATCCTAAAACCCTATAAAAGTGACTAAACCATAGGATACCTTACGCTAAGGTACCCTTTCCAAAATAAGAAAACCACACTAATCATTACCAGTCATTAACAGAAAATCACGTCCTTACCGGTCATTTAGGGGGAATTCTAATCCTGCGCCGTCATTTTTCCGAACCTAAATGGCTAAAGAAAGGTGAAAACCGACCGGTCCAGTTTTTCGGTTATCTCAAGGGTCCATTTGATTAGCGAGAAAAATGTAATGGAAAGTGAAAATGAGAGAACATGAAGTAAAATAAAAAAAAAACGAATTTTTTTTCTTGCATCCATTTGATTATGAAGAAAATTTTGCAAGAAAATAAGAAAGTCAGAATAATTGTTGTTGATTCTCGCGATAAAATAAAAAAAAATTCACTTTTTGTGAGAAAAAAAAAATCATCTTCTATATAGTTTCCAGAGCTAGATATTTTAGAGTTTCTAAAAATGAGATATTTATATCTTCCTCAATAATATCTTCTATCTTTGGATTTTGTCAATTGGACTTATTTGGACTTAACTCTCTTGTGCCAAAATACTAAACTTTTTTTTTGGGTAAAGCAACAAAATACTAAACTTAATTTATACTTCAACAACGTTAATCATAATTAATATACAATTAAAAAGTAGATACACCTAATAATACCAACAAACTATGCTTACATTTAAAAAAAAGTTTTTAAGATGCAAAATTTTAAGTCTCTCAAATAGAGCCTATATTACATTAAGGTTTTCTGTTCCTTTGTTAGGAAAAAAAAAGTCAGGCAAAACACAATCGCAGTATGATTCTTTCTTTCATACAAACCTACATTGAGATTGAATTTTTTTATATGGTTTGAAAGATACCATAATTGGATCAAACGGCTAAGATTAATACATTTGGGGTTCTGTTTCTTGATCGACATCTTGACCAACGGGTAGCTTGCAGTTGGAAGGTTTTGAAGAACACCCAAAACGAAACACGTTTTATTTTCAAAATCCCAGAACTTATTTAACATGAAGTTTTTCTTTGCAACTAAACTAAGGTATAAGGATAAACTTTCATTCTTTCAAGTATGACAAGACTAACCCTCTGAGAGATAGTACAACAGTACTATTTTGCTCTCTCTGTGTGCGGGGGTTAAGCAGTTTCACCTAGTTGTTCAAGGAAGTAAATTTGCTTACGTTTGTTGCCTATAGTGGATTTTTAGCTGTCAGCCCAGGTGAGCAGGCAAGGGTCAAAGCACACATTTGAATACTAGGAGTAATATATTATTGATTGATAAAGAGATGTAGAGTCCAAATCATTTTCCACCTTGTTGAAGAAAAGCCCATAGAATATGGACATGAATAGACATGCATTTTGAAAAAGAATGAAAGGGCATTGGCTCTTCATGGCCCTGAAAGGTTAAACTACGGCCTCAATATAAGTGCTCAATGGCCATTTCTTGTTTCTCCACCTCCCTTATACTGAACTGTTTTTTTCTTTTTTGCTTCAACACTATTCTTTTCAATCCATCTATACCATGAATCATTTCAACATCAAAACTCCTTCAAATGCAACAATGCTCTTATCCCATGGTTAGTCGTCGTCATCTTCTTCTTCTTTCTACTCTTCTTTACTGGGTTAGGTTGTTTACTGGGGTAAGTGAAGTTATTGTTGAATGCAGGGTCTCCTAGGGGTGCTGCTGTGGATTTGGCATCCGAATCGAATTCCTTAGGCCGGTCCCTGGACTTCTCTTGGGTCCGGAGGGCTGGGAAAGGATGTCGACTTCGTAGCAAAATGTGTAGGGTGGTTACAAGTAGGTTCTCTCTTTCTCGCGCGCCCTCCCTAATGATATTTTCGAAGCCTAGTCTTACTCAAACATCTTTAATATTAGTAAATGGTTTTGAATTCCAAGGTGTTGAGAAGAATGGAAGATTTGAAGTGAAAGCTTTTACAGAAGAGCAAGAAGCTCTGGTGGTCAAGTCATGGAATTCAATGAAGAAGAATGCTGGAGAGCTAAGTCTTAAATTCTTTTTGAGGTTTGCCAGTTGTTTCTCGTCTTTCTTCTTTGTTATTCCAGTTTACGCTCGACTACAAAAAGTTTTTGATACAACTGAAAACGTTATTGGCCGTTGTTGCAGGGTATTCGAGATTGCACCAACAGCAAAGAAGTTGTTCTCATTCTTGAGAGATTCAGATGTCCCCCTGGAGCAGAACCCGAAGCTGAAACCGCATGCTATGACCGTCTTTGTTATGGTCAGCCTTTGTTTTCCATCTTCCTGTATTTGTTGACTCCCTTACAATGCTAAGGCCTAAGGCGGTGCGCGTTTAGTCCTCTGGAATACGTTTTGAAAGGAATGGAGTGGTCATATGGTGGCCTCGCCATGGAATTGCCATTCACTCGGATTGGTGAATGACGGTGACTCCATTAGTAATCCGTTCCAGCTTCATTATTGCTGACCAAACACTGCTTACGAGTCCTTAACATGACTACCCCTGACCAGGCCTTCAACTTGATAAAAGGAGGTTGATTCTAGTTGCTTGACAAGAGCTAGTTTTTTAAAAATCCATAACATCTGAACCCCATTTTTCAAAACAAACTTTGTTATCATTTGAAGCTCTGTGTTAGACTTGTCCCACATCGCTCATCTAAGCCACCCAAGCTTGGTTAATAAATTCTAGAGGCTACTCCACCTATTGCCAATTGATTTTAGGTTGGAACCCTCCAAGAAATCTAACATGGTATCAGAGCTAGGTCTTGGGTGGCCTCACCTCTCGTGGAAAAGTCTCTGTCATCTCTGTCGCCCGAGTTAGTCAGCTATTGGTCTATTAACTCCATGTGCATCCGGGCTGCACGTGAGGGGGGAGTGTTAGACTTGTCCCACATCGCTCATCTAAGCCACTCAAGCTTGGTTAATAAATTCTAGAGGTTATTCCACCTATTGCCAATTGATTTTTGGTTGGAACTCTCCAAAAAATCTAACACTCTAAAACCAAATAAGGCGAGAGAACTTGAAGAAGGAACCAAATCTTTTTCAAGTACTCTCAAGTCTCGAGCATGTGAATTCAAAATTTAAGCTCAATAAGCTGGAAGAACGGAAATAAACAAACACAAATTATGTGAGATGCGATTAGTATTTGCTACGCCATGGATCCATACGTTGGTCCAGTGTGTCGAAGGGTTCACGGAAAGGGCGTACAATGGTTAAAAAAAAAATTAAGTCTACCTAAAAACTGATCGACACTTTGCTCTTAATGTCCCTTACTTTGCAGACCTGTGAATCAGCAGTTCAACTTCGGAAGGCTGGAAAAGTCACTCTAAGAGAGTCGAACATGAGAGATTTGGGTGCCACTCACTTCAAATATGGTGTAGCCGATGAACATTTTGAGGTAATAGTAAATCCAGCTTTCTAATTTGCGAAAGTTAAGATCGATTTATAGTTAGCTGAACACAAAATTAAACTGGTTTCCTTGTTAACATTTTGGCTGTAATTTATAGGTAACAAAGTATGCTTTGCTGGAAACTATAAAAGAAGCAGTCCCGGAAATGTGGTCGCCGGAGATGAAAAACGCATGGGGAGAAGCTTTTGATCAGTTAGCTGCTGCTATCAAGGCTGAAATGAAGCCTCCAACCCACCTCTAATGAGAAATACCAAGTTTGGAAAAATAGGAAAAGAATTCTCTTAGGATTCAATAAGTTTTGATACAGCACATGTTATCAAATTCAGGAAAGGTAGAGACAGCATGTTACTCTGTAATTAGGAAATCTTGTTATCTATTAGCTCTTTTCAGGACCTGTTCCACTAACTAGAATAAATAATTAAGAACCTTAGCTGAACGCGGCCTCAGAATTCATGTCCTTATTTGTCCTCATGATTTTGCTATATTATTGATGATTTTTTCATGTCACGATTTCGACTCTCCCTAAATTATTAACATAAGCTGTGTGATATTATTGTCTTTAATTCTCAAAATAGAAAAAGGTTAGTTCATGACTATTAAATTTTAACTTGATTTTGCACTTCAGTCCACCACATGGGCTTAATTATCTGGTCACATTTGGACCTTACCTGGGGTTGTGTGTGTTATGCGAAAACCACAAGGCTTAAATGGTAATTGACAATCACAATTAGCTTACCTTGCTTTTAAACCAGGTGACTTTGGTTTAAGAAAGGAGTGTTTAATTCAGCTTCCTTTGTTAAGGACCACTACTACATCACAGACTTAGAAAATTTGTTGAGTGCTCTCCACCACACTGGACAAATGTGTGGTGGAAAGAAGAGGTTAAGGCAAGTCCAAGTAGCATGAATAATCTCTCCACAAATATTTTGATATCACAGATGTTCGGGTCAGTTTCGTGTACTTCGACTAATCTTAGGGTTCCATTCCACCACCCATTTGCGGGGAGCTCAATTAAAGGCAGAGCAAGGTTCTGTATGAACTGGCCCAAAAGACTTGATAGCAGCTAAGAAGTTTCGACCTGAAATCTTAGGAGGGAGCAAACCCCTAAATTCCAGACCTTCACCACCTTAATCTCTCCACAAACTTATGCTTAATTATCCTAGCGATGGTTTCTTCCAGCCAAGTATCTCAATTTCATTTCTCATTGGAGAAAATATTTAGGGCTCGTTTGGTAACTCTTGCTTATTAACTTATTTTGCTTATTGGCTTATTATGTCTGAATTTTTACTAATTTTCTGTCTTGGTTCAGACACACACACACAAAAAAGAAGCAGCAAGGATTACCAGAAAGGCTTCACACACTTTTGTGGCCTTAGATGACCTTCATCTAGCATTCCCCATTCCAAACACAACTAACCTTATCAGGACACCCACAATTCTTCACAAATGATAACATAATATTCTTCACAAATCAGTCTTGAACGAGCTTTCAATGAGTCAAACACAAGCTCGAACTCGAACAACTTGATTCGTTTATCGGTACTTTTCAGGGGAAAAAAAAAAAAGACCAACCACTGAACGAAAGAATTACGTAAAGAGAAACCCGTTTTCTCGTTGGACTTTCGTAGGATTCGGGCCACAACCACAACACTATTTGGAAATGAGTGAGCCAACAACCCCAGCAATAAGGGTAGTGGGATCCCCAAGAACAGCCGAAACAACAAACTGGATAGCCAAACCAGCCATCTCAGAACATTTCTTCATTTTCCCCTTATTGCCACTCCTCTTCTGATAGCTCTGAAGCGTTCCCTTTGGAATCCTGGTCTCCAATTTCCCACCACCATGGAAGTTGTTGTTAACCCCACGCCCGAAATGGCTATTGTTAGCCATAATCTGATGATCGTGCCAGCTCTCCACCAGCATCTCCTTCACACAAGCGACGTGCAAGTTGTACTTCTTGCAGGAAGACCGGTAGCTCCAGCTCCTCCCCTTCCTCCCGCACCTGTGGCACGACGCGCTTACCTATCAGAAGAAAAGAGTGCACTAGCAATTAAATTTAGTTCACTAAAAATAAAGGAATCGCAGCGTATGACTTAGTGAGATACGACGACGGAAAGCATTAGTATGGATGATTTTGTTTTGTGAATTTGAGAGGGCTTTTTCTGATCCAATGTTCATGTTTCATCAAGAAAATGTTGCTTGAGAATTTGTGAGGACTGCTTGTGGGCCATAGCGTTTCTGATCCGATGTTCACGTCCACCAAGAAATGTTTCAAAACATTCTTCATGTGTTCCATTTCGGCATGAAAAGTGTGCGCGCGCAACCTAAAACTATAGACACAAACCTACGTACAATAAGAACAGGGGGATCAAACAAATGTTTGGAGTTGTATATAGAAAAGTGGTCGGGGAGTAGTCGGTCGGTAGAAGCGCACGTAGCATTGTTGGTTAAGAATTTGCCCCTGCAAAATGTAACAGTTTCATCTAACTGCTTTAAAATCTTAAAAATTCACTTTAGGCCTCTGTTTGCAAATTTTTTGGTTCCGCCAATATTGTAGATGATTTGTTGTTGTATCGTATATAAAAACGACTCAATAAAAATAACTCAATAACCTTCGATTTGTATAAAGGAAGGGAATAAAAAAAAAGTAGTTTCACAAGTTGTATATCATGTCAACTGACGATGGAGAAATTATTCGGTGTCCTTGAGGTACCACGTGCTAGTGCTCCTGAGGCATTGAATAATTTTTTCAAATGAACCCGTTCCGTTAAGTTTCTTATTTTTTAGGTATTTATTTTCTGATTTATGAGACAAGTCATTCTCTCACAATGCATCATCTTTAATTCAAAAAATAAGTATTTATTTTATAGTTAGTGGAAAGATGACCTTTCTCATTCACAAAAATATGTGGATATATATATCCTTACAAAAATCACTGATATCGTATTAATTGAATAAACTTACATGATTCATAATGCTAAAATAACCATCTCTATAATATATATCACATGCATATGAGTACTATATCTTATGTCCTAACGCCTATAGTGTCACGTCATATGATATCAAAATTTGTGTATGTATGAGAATATTGTTCTCAAATGGACGTTCTTTCATTTCTAAACCGCGCGGGGCAAGTCTATTCGTACGTGCACATATATCATGGCACAAACGTGTATAGACCCGTCCAAATGCACATATTCGTACGTGCACATTGGTTTGACTGTGTCGGCCGGCCAAACCAATGTGCGAGTATGTGCACGAAGATCGATCTGTGTGCTCGTAATTTGTTGTAACAAATAAGATTTACCCCAAAAAACATACCTTCCTATAGAGGTAAAGCTTGACATCACCATCATCAAGCACCACGGGGAGCTTAGCACAACAAGGGTGCAAGTCAAACCCACAGGACTTGCAATGGTACATAAATCCAGTCACGTCCTTCTCGCACGCGTTGCAGTAACGCGCCACCGTGCCGGGCGGCCGGGCGCAGAACTGGAAGCTGCATTTGGTGTAGAAAGGGTGGGTGAAGGAGGGGGAGGGGAGGGCGCAGTGGAGGTGGAGGTCGTAGTCGCAGGCGGCGCATCTGTACCGGGAGCCGATGCCGACTTCCTTGCACCCGTCGCACTTGAACAGAACCTCTGTGTACTCGAACTTGAGCTTGTGCTGAGGGTGGCTGAAGTGAGAGATCTCGTTGTATCTCATGGTGTTTTTTGTTTTGTTTTTGGGTGGGAAAAGTGATCAGGTGGGTTTGTTTATAAAGGTGGTTTCTTGGAGTTTTTCAGCTGGCTTGAGGGATAAGAAGAGAAAAAAGTGATTGAACGATGCAAACAGTTAAAAGGCTCCATTCTTGTAAACTTATTTTTCTTTTTGATTTTGTGTGTTTTGATCGTCTTTTTTGAATTTTTGTTAGATTTGCGTCGTATTTTTTGGATTAATTGATCATCGATCTATCTCGACGAGAGGAGTCTCAAAAGTACAAAATTATGACGGAACTAAAGACGAAAAATGTATCAAACAACCGTCTTATTTATCTAAAGTGCAGTGATGCTTGAATTTTTTCAATATTAGTCCACATTTTTATACTTTTCCGATTTGCCTTGTCGAGATGAACGGTTGACTCCAAAAATTACGACGAAAGCCTAAACAAAAAATTATGAAAAATAAAAAGTATCGAAATAAGTTTTAGACTTAAAAGTTTACAAGAACGCAGCCTTACTACCTCCGTCCCATAAGAATGTCCAATCCGCAAAAAAAAAAAAAAAAAAAAAAAAAACAACAACAACAACAACTTACAATACTCTAGTTTTGATCAAAAAAATTCAAACTTTTTGTTACCAGTTACTAAATAACATTGTGTTTTTCCAATATTCTATCAAAAAAGTTTGAATTTTTCTTGGTTAAATGTGTTTTTTATAAGTTCGCATTTTGAAGACCGGAGAATATTTTTGGGACAGAAGAAGTATTAGCTTTCCTTTTGGTCTTTCTGAATTTGCGCTAGTTTGTTTGTCTTATGTGACAAACAACAGTATGCATGACAGACGAAAGTGTACAAACAAGACGGAGCCCATATTTTACCACAACCTTTGATGGAACAAACACTCACAATGTATTTATTGGAACATTTTCCTATTGGAATTAGGATTGTAAGGTGGCTTGTTGTTGAAGCAACTAAAGAGGGATTTATGCTCATGGATGGTTGTGATAGTGGAAATGTATAGTACTTAAGGACAGACATAAGGAATTTATGTTGATGTCCCACAAGAGAATAAGAATTTTCTCTTTGTGTACATATTCCAAATCTAATGTACTAGCTAGCTAACATGGAACAAGATATATTTGAATGTGGATATTCTTTTGTGACCAAGTAATGAACCGTAAGGAAAGGAGGAATGGAGTTGGCTTAATGATAAGGAGACTCAGATCTGGATTACATATTTCTTCCGTAGCACCTTTCGTTCTCGTTCCATTCTCGTTCTTGTGAATTTTAGTGGTTCAAATATTTTTGAAATACGCTTTCACATTCGCACTCCTACTCATTTTCACACACTCAATATTAACTATAATGTGACTTAGCTCTGGACGCTATACTTCTATTCATCAGGTCCCCGATTCAACCGCTGATCAAATCTTACTTATCTCAAAATCTTCTCCTTTCTATAGAGGCCGGTCACATAGGGTTAACTTGATGTCCCAAATTAAACTACAATCTCATCCAGAAAATTGAATCAGATGCTAATATATCGCTAACGTTAATGCATCTGGATGTTGAAATAAAGGGCAAATGGTTTTCGGATATACCATGCAGTTGGCATACCAATGGATGTGGCATGTGATATGGAATTGATTCTCAATTAGGTTGCATAAAGCCCAAGGGTTAGTCGATCCAGTTAGTTGGTGGGTTTGTTCTCCACACAATTGATCAAGATTCGATTCTCGAGGCCAGGCCGCAAGAAAGTAATTTGTTTAATTTGAATTCCCTAATCCCGGCGTGCATGGATGGCTTGCCTTTGATAAGACCGGGGAAATGATTAGTCGAGGTGCGCGTAAAATGGCCCGGACACTCTTGACTGTCGAGAAAATGTATAAAATAGGTTGCATAAATGTTGATTTAAGGCAAGCACAGCTAAAGGCATGTAATATTCGTGGAATCGATACTCAATTATATGGGCTTGTTATTTTTGGGAAAATGACGGTCGATGACATGTTTTGATTATTAATACCTGTCAAGGACAAATATTCTCAACATGTCCTTAGCAGATATTAATTATCAAAACACGTCTCGGACCGTCATTTTCCCAATTTTTTTCCCTCTCTTTCTTATGCTTTTGTTTTTTTGCCATAAATGGCGTCAATGGGTTAGTGAGTTAGATAATGAAGCGGTGTCAACGTTGTTCCATTAGCTTTAACTTGATTACTGATACATGACCCATTGAGCTGGAAGTCGATGTGGCAAGGTCCCAGGGGGTATTTGTTCAAAATTAAGGTGATAGTTCAAGTGGTCGGAGCGACGAACTATCACCGGTTTCGAGTTCGATACTTAGGATCAAATGGTTGGGAAAGAAGGCTCCAATTTAACTTGCATTTCGATGGGGCCTGGTGAGGGAGCCCGTGACACAGTGACGGATCAATATTTTCTCCTCGGCCGGGTCAGCTGGTATGGCTTAAGTCTGAACATTCCAGGTCGGGTGGGTTCTCCAAATTATCCCGTTCGGCTAAATAAGCCAACTGGTTTATTTTTTTGTTCTTATTCAAATTTTTTTCGTATTTGTTAGTTTTTCGTCAATTTTTTGGGGATTATTGCATCGTCATGACGAAAGGAATCTAAAAAGTAAAAAATTATGATC
>JAOTQK010000020.1:6637882-6658371 GCA_025642025.1 Rhododendron ferrugineum
CCCGTCATTATACTTCGTCCCAAAAATTGCTGACATGACATCTCCAACCCGTTTAAGTTGCCCCAATGCACATGTTTCTAATAGGGGACAATGCACCCAAGAGAAACCTATCACTTTTGAGGGAGATGATGGAACAATAGCCATACTTCTAGAGAGAGAAATGAAGGGAAATCAATTAGCTTAAGGTCATTTTTCCTCCAAAACGTGAGGTACAGTGAGGGGTATGGCTTGGGTGCATCATTCCCTGTTGAAAACATGTGCAATGGAGCCACCTAAAAGGGTAAGAGATGTTGTGTTAGTAATTTTTTGGACGGAGTATAACGGCGGGGGTCTAAATTTAGAAATTTTGTTAGTACAGGTGTTTAATTGAAATAAACTTAAGTTCAAGTGTCTCTGTGACATTTGGTGCAAAGTTCAGGTGCCATTTTGAAATTTCCCCCCTAAAATATTGCATGACAATGCTCACCAACTAATTACTCTAATGTATCTGGGCTTTATTTGCTGTATTTGGGCTTTTGGCCTTTTGGATTTTGTGCTTATTGTTTATCTGGGCGTTTTGGGCCCTTAGGTGTTGCATTGGGTACTGTCATTTGCTTTGTTTCTAACTTTTGGTTGGAAACTCTCCCCCTCCCCACTTAATAAATTTTGCTTCGCCGTTCAAAAAAAAAAAAAAAAAACTAGTTACTCTCAAGTGATGCAAACTTTCAAGTTAATCAAAGATCAGCATCCATCCACCGAAGTATATTTGTCCCAAAGAAATGAGTCATCAACACTCTAATTGTTCATTTCTCTTTCTTCAACTATGATTCAAAACCAAGCATTTACTTATGCCCAATCAACATAATTGTTCGAGTTAAACGCTAAACAAATTAGGACTTGTAATCCTTATTCTGGCAGGGCCGGGGTATGGAGAGAAGAACTGTTGACCGATCTAACTTTTGGCAATATATTTGCTTAGAATGACTGCCCTAGAAAGCAATCCCTGCCTCCTTACAAACTCCAACAATCGAGGAACTCAAGGGACATAACTATGCCCCCAAGCCAGCGAATGGCAGCAGAGAGGGTTGGCCTGACACCCGATTTAATTTCAGCGCTCATTACCTTACTTCCTTCGTTCAAAATCACAAAGGCAACCCTGTACTCAAAACCCAAAAAATGATCCAAAATGAGCACTCAAAATCAAAGCATCGTGCAACTATTTAATGCTCTGAATTGTCGAACTAATTTAAGTTTGGACCATGTCTAAAATATAGGGAGTAGGACAACATACAGAAGCAAATACAGTCTGCCCTGCCCCTGGCAAACAATCCAGAAAATTACTGTACAAAAGCTGCCTTGGGAGATGCTTAAGTTTACAAAGGTGACTGAAATTACAACATAGAAGATAGTTACCCAAAAGGAAAAAAAAAACATAGAAGATGGACTCATTGGAATGGTGGTGTTCAAACTGATTAGCTAGTCTGACAATTCCACCAACTGACATTGCCCCGAGAATTGCACACCCCATCCCCGAGATAAAGAACAGCAATTCTAATCTTCCGACAGATGCGTATCAAGGGTCGTAATCCTCTGAAAAGCACATTCTATTGCCCGTATCTCTCGTTCAACCCCCAAT
Organism: Rhododendron ferrugineum; assembly: GCA_025642025.1. Classification (NCBI taxonomy): domain Eukaryota; kingdom Viridiplantae; phylum Streptophyta; class Magnoliopsida; order Ericales; family Ericaceae; genus Rhododendron; species Rhododendron ferrugineum. The sequence continues at coordinate 6,639,498 of JAOTQK010000020.1, forward strand.
AAAAATGGTGTAACAGAATATAAGCCGGTTTCTTTAAGAAAAAGCATTCCAGCAATGGGGATCCGAACGGATAAGCTGTTTCCACTAAAGCAAATTCATTCCAGCAGCAGAAACAGGAACAAATACCTCCTTCGCGAGCCCTCAACCTGCAAAGTTGGAAAGCACTTGACAAGCTGTGATCTGCCCACAAACAACCAAAGAGGCAATCCATAGGTGTTGGCCTCACAAGACAATTGCTCAAGGTTTGAAGCTGGTTTGGAGTTCTACTCGGCCACAGAAACCACTGATCTCAAGGTTGGCCTTTGAAAGAGGCTTGTGGGATCCCGTGAGATATTTTCGCCAAATGTTGTTGAGCTTCATCCGAGAAGGAGCCAAGAAATCAGAATGGCCTGACTGGGAAGCCTATAAATATGGGATGCCAGGGCTGATAGGTTTCAAACACGACAGATTTTCTATGAGTATGCTTCTCAAACCTCAAATCCAAGGAGTCCAACCTTCATACATATTGCAAAGATTATCCACGCTGGTTGCTTGCTTAAGTAGATATTCCACTTGCTCTGCAATCCTGATTTCTCTGAAAGAAGTACAGTGCCTTGTTAGCATTAATTTTACGAGAAAAGACCATCAGATATTCAACGGAATTAGGTACCTGTTGTCGGCAATATCTCGGCCATCTAGCTTCATTTCGACTCGCTTTAGAACTGACAATGCATAAGCATTTTTACCTACAAGTGAAAAGAATTTACAATACAGAATGAAGCAAGTTCCCATATTCTATTAGTCAAATGTTCATGCTGAATCAAGAAGTTAAATGCCTTCAGCCAATCTGGGAAAAGTAAATAGACATCATAATGCTAGTAAGACAGACTATACTTCACATCCTTCTAACAAACTGTCATAGATTATCTCCATATGCCAGCACAATGCCACATATGCACATAAATGTCAAACGAGACAACATTTGCAAGTATAAGCTGAAATTTCTCCTAACAAGCAGTGGTATTTAAGAGGCACATACTCAGTTAGTGTTATAGATATCCAGATACCAAAATACAAGATCTGTTTGCGTTACATGATTAAATCCCAATACACTGTACAGATGGGATGTTCAGTGAAACATTATTGACTGAAAAATGTCCCTGACTACAAAGAAAAACAGTTTAGACTTAACACGAGGTAAGACAAAAGCCTACCACGCACTAGTTGACTTATGAAATCTTCATGTACATATTCAGTTTCCTTCTAGCATCATAAATTAGTTCCATTTCAAATGTGACATGATTTTGACAATTAACTGTTCCATCGTTTCATATGCACTTGATCATCAAGCTGGGCTAAATATGAATGATTAACCTCAAAACTTGAGCTAAATTTGAAAGGCATTTGTAATACCCTACTACAGATACAAGTACATGAAAGGGTAGTCAGATCATTATCATTCTTACCCCTGCATACTCGATTTCCACCGTCAGTTATAGGAAATGGAGTTTCGCCATGTTCATCTCCATTCTTCTCTTGGTTTAATGCAGAAGATTCATCTTTAAGCCCAGACTTCACCTGTAGGTTTTCCTTATTCTCAGCAACCCCAGAAACAGATTCATCATATGCTGATTCCCCCAGTTTCTGACATTCATCTATAGAACCAGTATCACCATTACTAGCTTCTTTAACTTCTGACTGCTCATGAAGCAAAGTTTCTTCCGACTCAGTTCCAGACATTAGAGTGGATTCCAAAGATCTTTTGGCCTCCATGCTTCTCAAACTATGTCCTAGTTGTTGAACTTCTGGGTCATTGAAGCTATCTTCAGGACTTCCTTCTGCTGACATGGCACCAGTCACTGAGCTACTACTGCAGATGCTATCTGGAGGAGATATCCAGTCTTTGTCTTGTAAAGATAGTCCACTCACTCCAAGAGATTCCTCGCCACTTTCTCCATCCGATTTGGAGAAGAACTCTCCCTCCTTACTAAAGTAGTCACTATCATTGACTGTAGCTTCTGGCCTCGACAGATTTATCTCCTGCGACCTCACTTCCTCACTTTCTCCTAGTCCTTCAAGAGCCTGGAATACCAATAACATTAAATTCAGTAATCTTCATTTTCCAGAACCTACACATTGGTCCTTTTGTTTTGTCGTGGAAGAATTTACCGGGGAAAATAAATTTCACGTAAAACCAGTTTCATATGTAAAATAACATCATAAAAAAATATATTTTCCAGTGTTTGGCATCAAACCTTGAAAGAAATATCCAGGCAAAAGAATTTATCAATTGGGTGCTACAAAAACTCAGCACAGAGACCACGGACCAACTGACGGTGAAATGGTCTTTCATTGCAATCCCAGATTCCCAATATTCAGATTGATAATTCAAATAGGTGGAGAATTTTTTATTTGTTGAAGTGCTTCAGTGAATTGGGAATCAGGGGGGTATAACATGAAAATCAACAAGGCTTGAGACCTGGGATTGCATAGTATGGTCTATAATAGTTCCAGTAGAAAGAGAACAGACTTGTACCACAAAAGGAAAAAGAGGAGAGACTGGCGGGGACCCCAAAAGACACAAGTAGAGAGGGTAAACTTATATGTGAAAATTGGACGGGTAAATTGTTTTCTTCTTGTAAGACATTTTGCCTGGAATAGATTTTCTTCTAAATTATATGTATGGATTATGGAACCACACAGCATGAAATTGGTAATTATTTTTTAGGAAAAGATTTTATGCTGTTACAGACTGAGCCTTACGATTAATTCTAATAAAAAAAAAAATTCTCAATTCTAGTGTAGCACCTTATGAAGATTTCCTGCATGAAGACTTGCAGTTCGAGCCAATCTGGTCAACAGGGAATGGACTCCCTTCACAGAGATAGTGACAGATGGCACCAAGGGCTTAAAAGTTTGATAAGCCTCTTTAATTCTTATGTAATAAGACTGGTATATGGCTTGACCATGAATTGGAGATATTTCCATTTTGGTGTCTCTTTCCCTTGCCATAGCATCAGTCATAGCAGCAACATCTTTAGATAACACGGATTCGAGAGGAAGCAGGATTGTATTTGCCTGACCAAAACCAAAAGCAACCACATACATAAATATGATTCAATAAGCAGACTAGGTTTCATGCGTTGAAAGCCACAACATATTTCAGCAAATATGATAAATAAACTATGAATCATGATTCGGAGACAAGTACAACCTTAGACAGATCTTTCATGAGAGAAGAATGTACTGCAGCAGCCTCCTTCCCCAAACTATGGACATCATGCAGACCTTCAGTTATTGCCAGGACCTAAAGCAAAGTACAGCAAAGTTAGCCACACAAAAAAACCCACAAAGAAGTGTCTTAAATAATCCAAGTTAGAATTTGTATGAGGCAGCAAGTTCAAAGACTGGAAAAGAGAAACAGAAACAGAAAGAAATGAAGCCATACAATTAATTAGTGATATAAAATGTCTCTAATGGGGCATTCTCTAGCTAGTCAAACACTATTTTGTGGAGATCAATATTATCTCTTACTAATAAGGGTCTTAAGGTAATAGATATGCTACTTCCAGCAACTGCATAGGAAAAAATAATTTAAAAAGATATCGGATTTCATCTTCTTTTTCCTTCTGTAGAAGATTGGCAAGGAGAATGGCAACAAGGGCAATTTTTTGGAATTGCACATAGAATCGGTGGGGGCATTAACCATTTATCTGGTCACACTGATACTTTTCATGTGTAGAGAAGGAACTGAGGTACCTTGAATGTCACCTTACTTTTTTTGAGGCAGTGTCAGGTTTGTGTGTGAATGTGGTACCGAGGAGGAAGGTGGAGAATGCCAGGGATTGGCTGCTTCTTGGGGCTCCCAAGCGGGCTCAGTTCTAAGTATTTGGCGCTCTTGATCCCGATATTTTTGACTTGCGTTTGCAAATCCCTTGGTCTTTGAATGGTCCAATTGGTTTTTTCCATTTGTTTCATCCATAAATGGAATAGTCAACATCTAAAACGGGGCCATTGAGGAAGATGGGAGGTTTCGCCACATTTAATGCAAAAGGGGGTTTCTTTGTGTTTTATGAAATGATAGTGATCCAAATTTGCAAAAGGTTTGTGTCTCTAGGCCTGCCCTCTCTGATGCCTTTCGGCTTTGATTTGGCGGCATGGTTCCACAGCAAAACGTCTCTTTAGCTCCTCGGTTCTTGGAGGTATAGGGGGGACCACTGTTTCAGTGGTATTCTGAGAGCAGCCACTTTGTGCATATATTGCCAAAGGTTTGGCCTATCTTCAATCGTCTCCCGCCCATACCCCCAATGATTGGGGAGTAGATAAGTTCTGTTATTGTTTGTTTTGTATAGTGATTCAAATTTGCCACACTCATGTGGTGGTTGCCTTCACCTCACCAACAAATTCAACTTCCATAAATATCCAAATGCATAGACGAAAACAAAAATCCCTACGATGCAATAAAAAGTCCAAGTATCATAAATTTGAGAATTTTAAAGAATTTACTTCCATCATAGCACATAATCATCACCAACAGTACACTGTGCAAGAATAATGAGATCAGCCGAACAAATATTGAAGCATTATACCTCTTCAAGCATGGAACCACACTCGGAAGTCAATGCAGTGTGGCTCCTTATAACACGCCCAAAAGAAGATAGTGCCACATTGGCTTCATAGGCACAATCCCTCATTGCAACAAGAGTGCTTTGCAAATCACCTACATAAGAGAAATCAGCACATCATGTCACACAATGCATGTATTCATGTGTACTTGGGACTGTGATATAAAAGTACACTGCTCAGTTACTACACGAAAGCAAACGAAAGGAAAATGATGGCCATTTTCGTCAAACCGTGCTGTAAACTGCTTACGCCTAAATTGCACTTAACGAAAATAAGGGGGTTTGTGATGGAGGAACATCATTTTGTTAACACTAACGCAGAGCCAATTATCCCAAGTATATTAAAATTCTTTTTCCTTTTTTTTTGAACAGCAGAAGTACATAGAAATTCAAATGTAATTTGTAGGCGTCTCAGAGATTAAACAAAAAAATATTTCATACTAGCCAACAATTTGATAACTCGGTGACTGAGACTAGCCTAACATAATCCCCATTAGTCCCTTCCACTTGTTTAGTTCGAAGTTAGTCCAGCAACTACATTTTTCCATCAATTTACATAAGGAAGTTTGCAATTTCAGCATAGATAATGACAACCTAAATAAACATTTATCAACCAATTCAAAGGATCAAATGCAAATAACGATCTAAACAAGTTATAAATTAACGTAATAACCAATCTGACATGCCAGGGGTCATACAGTGTGTAAATGTTGTATAGCTTCGCAGCTATACCGAAAGTTCAAGTATGAACTCATGTGAGTAAATGGGTGTGTGTGTGTGCGCGCGTGCGTGTTTGTGTATCAACTGAGAATTATGTGACCTGAAGCTGATTTTGCTTTCACAGACGCAATGCTGAGTTCATTAGTCGCAGAAAACAAGCCATTGGAAGCAGCATCCATGGTGATCTGCGCAAGCTTCCACTCTTGCTCAGCACCTGATATACAAAGAACAAAACATTTACGTTGATCATCCATACAAAAGGGTAACGAAATGATTTGATCTTCTTCTCTTCAGACATCAATTAACTAAGAGAGAGAGAAACTAACGAGTAAAAGAATGGTATGTGGCATCCAATCTTGTTAATGCACTCAAGTAAGCTTGCTGCCATGTCCTTCCATCAGCACCACTCGAAAAGGGATAAAGATCTCCTGAAGTCCGAAAAATGCCATCTCTTGATGCTTCAAACTCCAATACTGACATACAGATTTTGATGATATCTGATGCCCTTTCTTGAGCTTCCCGCAACAATTGTCGTCGTATCACAAGATGGTTGTGGAATTCAGGAGGTATTCCTGAATTCCTTGCTGTGGTACTTCCCATCGAACTGGAATTTGGACCACCACAGGCCCACCCCATAGCTCTTTCAAGCTGCCCTTCTGCTGCAACAGTTGTTCTTTCACAAGCTTGTAGGCCCTCCATTGACCTAGCTATTTTTGACACAGAAGATTGTATACTTTCCAACAATTTAGGCCTACTGAGGTTTAGGACTGCTGAAATTAAGTTATCTTCACTTGCAAGAAATTTATGAGAGATGAGCCTGACGGTATGTAATGGATTCGCAATAACATCATGCACCCATTCCATCTGAACAATCTCTAGGCTTGTCTTGTGAAGAGCCTCTTTAAGTTCATTCACCTGCCTTTTCATGAGAGAAGCGGCTGACCTAGCTGCTCTAACAGTTTCATGAGCATTGCAGTATTCCTCAAGCATAAGTTGAACCCTTCTTACAGCCCCGAAATCTTTCTTCGCTTGATCAAAAGTGACATCGTTTGTCATTTCCGTCAATTGCTTTAATTGTTCAATTTCTTTGTCTAATGTAGCCAACAGAATAGGACCAACTCGCTCTTTCAAGTATTGGCCTATATGTCCTTGAAGTTGAAGTTCAAGCTTTTTCTTCTCTTGACCGAGAAGCTGGTCAAATCCCAAGTTTTGATCAACAGATGAAGCTGTATCATGTATACAGGAATCAAGAAAAGAATCCACAACACCAACTTTCCAAATAAAGTACGAGTGGCTGTTCAGTAAGTTGGGAAACTTCCAGATGTATTCAGATAAGGGGCAACCGGAAGTCATCAAGTCTGAAAGATGAGAAATACCATTGGAGCAAGAAGCAAACGGGCCACCAAGTGTAGCCAATGCCTTATCAATTGATTCCAACTCAGAAAAGGGCTGAACAAGTGCTGCCAAAAGAGCTTTGCTCCTTACGATGTGCGAGTCACCCTCCTCTTCAGCACCCACTAGGGATTGAAAATGCATTTCAGCAGAAATCAGAGCATTTCTAATACTAGCTTCCCTCTTCAGCAGAGAAGAAGTTCGCATGTCCTTCTGGTTCCATGTTTGATGGAGTTTATCCAGCTGTGCTTTACAAGCTTCTTCTTGAGAGGCAAGTTCTTCAGCTTCTTCCCAAGAAAGATGATCCCTACCCTTCATAGAAGCTTCTTCAAGAGCCAACTGCTGCTCAGTGATGAGACCAACCATAACAAAGTAATTCTGCTCCAATTCAACTAAAGATGCCCTCTCTAATTCAACCTCAACCAGCTGCTCCAGTGCCGTATCAATGGATCCCCTGATTTGTGAGAGAGATCCAAATGCATCCATAACTTCTGAATTGAAAGATACAACAGATCTTATCAAATCCGGTAAAACAACTTCAATCATTTGCCCAACCAAGTTCTTACAAGAGAATAAACTAGTTTTGAAAACGGAAGCCCAGTTCCTTTGGACAAAATTATTTGAACCATTACCATCTCTGTCAACAATAGATAAACTCCCAATAAAATGCCATAGTTCACTTACAAATCCTGCTACCAATACGCATTTCTCAATTTGCTCTTCCAAGTCACCGAAAATAATTACAAGATCAGACTGCAGCACACTTCCTGTACTTCTACCCATACTATATGTGGAACTGCCAAATATGTCGAGCATTCTACGCTTAGCCTCACTATAAATAGAAGTTACTGCTATATTTAAGACAGTCAGCACCTTCTCCCTCTTATCTTCTAGCTCCCCTTGCAATCTTGCATCTTCTTTCCTTGGTAGGCCAGCAGACTGCATGTACTTGGTAAAAGCAGAGAGAAGCCGATCCTTAGCTCTTGATTCAGTCTCTAAGCCAATCGAGCTCAGAAGTTCAGCACATTCTTGCTCAATTTTCTCTATCTCTTCCCCATATTTCTCCACATTTAGACACATATCATCGTAACTCCTACTACTAGACTCGAATCCATCTCCATGAACTTTTGAAATCAGCTCAGCAGCCTGTCTTCTTGCAAGGGATAAGATATCAGAGGAAAGGCTATTTACAGAAAGTTCCAAAATTTGGGCCCAACCATGCACTGGGCTGCTTGTGAGGTAATTTAATGGTAGAATACGTTGCAAAGCCAAAGAATACTCTTGGACGGCTGTTACAGCAGAAGATAGTCCATGATCCATTTCAGCAATGAGCTGAGAAACTTCTCTATCTATATCATGACATTGAACTTGTGTGGGCTCTGGAACAATAGTCAATGGAACACCAGCCGCGAGGACAGCAGATGTAAGGGACAATGCTTCCTCAGTACCTGTCAGTTGTAAGTAGGCTTTGATTCCCGAAATTGAACTGCTTCGTAAAGCATCAAGGATCATTCCATGTTGCTCCATCCAAGCTGTTGCCTCTTGCGCTTTCTCTGTTACCACCGCCTTGGCTTGAGTGAATTCCCTAGCCTGTAATTCAAATGAGGCACGGGTCCTCTCTGAATTACACGTTGCTTCAGCAACAATGGACTTCGCAGATGTCTCATGCAGAACAAGGTTAGACCTCTCTTGATCAACCCGATAAAAAAGAGCAGAAACCAGCTCATATTGATTTAGAATGCTCGCGAACCTCTGTAAGGGAATTCTCAGTGTCAAAGAAAGACCAAATTAATGACAAACTTCAAACCAGTCACCTAAAAACTTAGAGGAAGTTCTGCATACCTCAAGTGCAGATTCAACAGCCGGCAAGGACCCAAGTAGAAGATCGTGATGCTCCTGATAATATTCGAGAGATAAGTAACACTCTTATATACAAAAGGACATCCGGGTAAACAACCGTTGAAAAGGAATACCAATTAATTAGCTTCAACTATGCTAGCAACAAAAATAGCTCTGCTAAAATCTGAATAAAATGCAAGGATTCATGAACTCAAATGCTGCATGAAAATTCAATAAAGCAAGCATGTGGAACCATTAATGGGAATATCAAAAAATTCCATTGACGAAAGGACAAAAGAAGAAGAATCCCTTCTCCTTTTCTTTTGCTCTTTCTTGTGCCTCTTATTTCTTTTTCTGTTTGTCATTTTCCAATTTTTTTCTTGTGCAGGATGGGCTGATGTTCACCATTTATTGACATACAAGAGTACCTGCAATGGAACCCGGATTTCTTGAACACGGGATGCAAACAGACTCAAGCTAACTGCCAGCTCCATGCCCTTTCTTTCTTCACCTATGATTGCTGCATCGTCATGGAAATCTCCACGTGTCCATTCCACCAGTGGATCCCAAACAAATACTTCTAACAACATCAATATAATGTCCTTATTCTTCCGTAGAACACCAAGAACAGCTTCACAGTTTGCTCTAAAGTTGCCTTCGATCCCAGTCAACCCTAAAGCTGCTTCCATCGTCTGGGTCAGGCGGAAGGGCACAATTTCAGGAATCTTTAGTCTTTGCCCTTTATCAAAGCACACATTATAATCAATATGCAGAATGTCCCCAGTACTAAAATCGATAAGAATATTATCCAGATGCCTGTCGCCTAAGCCTAGGATGTGGCCAACCATGCTCATTGCTGCCACGGTACCAGAATATCTGCAATCAAGCAAAATGAGTCAACTCAGTGGAGTGTAAGTGTTTTAGATTGTGCGATATGCTTAGCTTAAGAAACAAATGTTTCCAAGTACATTTGTTAAACCATGTAAGCATTAGTATCATGCACACAGACAATAGTACCACATTACTTATCAAGAAGCAAAAAGGGAGGAGAAGAAAGTATCGCTTCGCTTGGGATAAAATTGGAGTGCCTTGACCCTATTGTTGGGTTTGTGTATTGATTTAAAAGTGTACACCTTTAACAAGCCACAACACCACACCCTACATAGTGAGTAGTTTATCACCCGAAATAAAAATAGCAGGCAGTTACAGGTTTCAAAAAATGCATATAAAATATCAAAAGGTGTGCATGTATTTATGCTTTCCACTTTCGCAGCTCCTATGATAAAGATGACAGAAGAGCTTTTTACAAAGTTATGATAGCAAACCTCCTCATTTTCAAGCTGAAGGCTTTGAATCCTTCACTAGCACACCAAAGTTCTTGATGAAGAAGTTGCTTAGGAGCCTCCTTCATAAGATCCAAAAGAACTTTCCGTTTGACATCATGAGGCCAATCTCTTCGTGATATTACTCTTCTTATGCCTTTCTCTTTAAGTGCTGGTATGATTTTACCATAGAACATATCAATCGGTCGGGGAACAGGTGGGGGCATTGAATCTTCCATATTGCCAGCACCCAATCCCTGCGTTTGTGCTAGCTGAGCACGGTTCTGCCATGACTTAAAGATACTGTATACACTTGTAACATTGTCCACCCACTGGATAAGACCAGCTCGACCGCTTATCGGGGTTACCGAATAATAGCGAATTGAAAGGGACTGACTTGCAATTGCACCTGACGAATGCAAAAAACCATTAATAGCTTGCAACAACTGCATGATTCTAGCATCAAGACGCAGGTCTTCTCGCCCTTTAAGAAGATACGTGTACTTCTGACCATCCGAACCCAGTATAACAAGTTTTTTGGGTTTAGTCTTGGTTGATAAGATAGCTAGTTGTTCAGTGAAAGAAGCTATTGTGACAATTCCCTGAGGAGTCCCATCAGATTCAGACATTGTGATTTCCTTCTCAAGACCAGGCATTGGAACATCAGAAGATGATAGCCGAGTCAAATTAGGTGCAACTTCTCCAAGAGATAACGATGACTTCCTCTGATAAGATGCCAATGAAGCAACAATGTTGTCAAATGGTCGCCACACATCCCCAAGTGCTGCAGCTGATGCCGGAGGAGTCTTGAAGTTTAAGATGGCTGATTTAATTTGTTCCCTATACTCGTCATGGAACCATATCTCATGAGGCGTTTCAGGTTTCCGAGAAGTGGAAGCCAAACGACGCTCTAAGGCTACAACAATGGGAGCCATCATGGCTGAGTATTTTGCAGAGTTTATTTTGATCTTCTCACTATGACTGAGAGTAACATTATCCGCAATTCGTGTAGCCTCCTCTTTCAGAAGATTTATACGTCTCATCACGTCTAGAAAACATGCAAGAAAATAAATAACGAAGATGATTTGTCATTACCAACGAAAACTAACAACTGTAGCAGTGACCAATGATACAAGAAGCAAACAGTAAATCACTCTAAGTTGAGATAGTCAAAAAGAAAATGTGGCACACAATTTATCTAGATTATGAGCTCAGGTAAGTGCACTGATGAATTTTACATGTCATTATCTTGAGAGCACTGTATATTCAAAGGAAAAAAGTTTGTAAACTGGCTATGCTACTAAGTCATGCTCACAGAATGCTAGCAAGAATTGTAAAAAGTGAAAGTACCAGAAAGATGATCCAGAGCCATAAATTTTTGTGAATTACGCCTGCAATTTAAGAAAACTGAAGCTAATAATGAGAAACCCACTTACTAAATCAGGCTTTAACGGTTAAAAAAATAAACACTGCATTTATACTTGTTTCCATTCGGACACCCAGTTTTCAGTTGATGTTGTTTTGAGTTGGCGTATTAGAATTAAATCATGGTTGTGTCCATTTTTGCAGAAGTGATATCATACAAAATTCAACTTCCCACTCAGAGAATGTATTATGTTTGTGCAGTTGCAGATACATGATAGGACCATAAAAGATACAGTTGAAGAAAGTCTTCTAGATCAACATCCTGGCTACCTGCATGAAGTTCTTGTAGCGTGCTGAGCCATAATTCCTCCCAAAGGACAGTCACATTTTCCAAATCTTTTATCACAAGCTGGACATCCTGAATCAGTCTGGGATAAAGCTTACTCTGTATGTAACAAGATGTTTGATTAAGCCAATGGGACCAAGGAAGTTATGCATTCCAACTATAATTTTAGGGTAGTCAAAAGCAACAGATAAAAGTGCTTTCCATATATAAGAAACAAGATAAAGTTGAACGCAAAAATAGTTAAAAGAAGCAGCGAATGAACATTATGAAAACTGAAAGAGAGCCAAGAGAATGTTGTTTCCCATTGTTAACTTATTCCCACTCTAGCTTGTCTAATTTTGAATAGCGCTATACAAGGCCTGGAAATTTGTTCTTTTAAATTTTCATGGAATCATCTTTTATCAAATTTTACATTTCAAAAGCTAAAACAGCTTCAAATTTGGTCTATTTGCCAACCCATCTTATCACAAGCCACCAATCCAAGATAGAGAGATTGAGGGCCCATTTCGTGAAACCTACCGAGACTATAAGAGATTTGAAGGCACCAGCAAACTATGGAATGGGATTCCTATTGGGATGACAATCGCACCTAAAGGAAAACATGGAAGAAGAAAAACCGACTTGAAGTCAAAGCCTGTGGTTTAAGGGAAACGAAGTCCCTTGGCTGGGTAAAATATCCAAAAACTGCTATTTTATCTCCATAACCACCTTCCTTGCCTTAGTTGCAATAGTCTCTGAAGACTGAAGTAATCTTCACTTTCCAAAATTGACACTCCCTACTCATTTATCGAAAATATATGTGACGCGATTCTATAAAGAGATAGAACAGAGCCAAAACAGTAACAGTTCACGCCCACTCCCCTAAATAAAATAACATAAAGCACCAATTTTGTCTTCTTGATGTTAAATCAAATTAAAGAAGCAATACAGATCAAACAACAAAAATAACTAATGACATACGCATTACCAAACAAGCTAATATATGCTGAAGCTCCTCCGAAGTTTCCTGCTCACAAGCATTTACGTCAACAAGCGTTGGGTACACAATGGAACAAGGAGATAGTTTTGCGAGCATCATCAGTAAGCCCTCCAACAGTTTTCGAACAACTTGTTCCGGATGAGAACTTAACCGAGCAAAGATTTGGGGTGTAGCGTCCTTCAAAAGTACATACAAATCAGAATGTCAACAATTCATTTACTTAATATACAAAAATCTAAGAACATTTATCTCACCTGCCATGGCAACAATGGAGCCTTAGAAAGAGCAGGTTCAAGGGTCTCTTTCAACTCCACTCCATAGTTGAGAAGAATATTCAAGACATATAACGTAGCCCTCAGTGTGTAGCTCACAGCCTTTTGATTCGAAGATTCACCAATGGAGAAAGCTAATTGCCCATCACAATGCTTGGAGGATGAATGTGAAAGGTAGTTTATGAAAGCTTGAGCTGCATGCCCAAAGAGAGAAACCCTTCTCCTCCTCAAAGCCCACCAAACATCAATTAGATCATCAACGCAGGAATATACCGCAGATTCATTAGGGCCAACATTTGCAGATAGAAAGCATCTCTGTAATTGAGAAGTCAGCAAAGAAGAAAGGCATTCGCCACCAGAACTTTCTGTTCCCGGCGCTGCAGCTGTAAATTCAATTATGTTCACTGCCTCCTGCACCAAGGCCTTCATATGGTTATCATTCCTCAAGTTATCTGAAGATTCAAGCTGAAAGTTAGACTCAACCCCTCCCTCATTGATATCGTCTGAGTTGCCCCTTTTCTGGACAAGCTGCAAAACACTAGATTCAACCTTTAACAACTCTTCCTCAGTTAACCTAAACCTGTCCGGTAGTACATCTGGAGCGAGAATGGAAGAAAAAGAGCATGAATGGAGGGCGGTGTCAATTGGGCCAGAGAGAGATGCTCTGGCTTGACTATAACACCATGAGGCATAAGAAATCCATGACTTTCCAAAGGCGGGGCAGAGACGAGAGGACAACTTTGTACTGGTCCCCACAAGTTCCTCGACTAGAAGACCCAGATTTGGTTGAGAGCTTATGTTATCATCACTGAAGGTAATTGCCCCTCTGCCAAGAGAAGAAAGATCAGATTTGCTGAAATCCACCAGCATTTTGGGGATAATACTCTCCAAACTCGGATTTGAAAAATCCCTTCTCAACCAATCTGAAAATTTCAGGCATGCCTTCGCATTCAAAACATTGTGATCAGCGTCAGAAACAACAGAGGAAGAAGAAGAAACCAAAAAAGGTCGTACAAATGACCAAAGATTTGTGAAAGCATCTTCAAGCCTGTTTTCAGCATGCATCAGCAAGATACCCTCGTACTGCAAACTTTTCATGAGGAAATCACGATATCTCCCTTCATGGCAAGATAGTGCATGATCTCTGACATGGTCATTAAGACGGTTTGCTAACCCTAGGTTTCCTTGCTTGCGGGCCAAACTTAATAAGTTCTTAGAGAGGTTTACAGTCACTGGTGAAGTTGGAAGGATTTTCTGGTAAACCCGGAGAACTTTTAGCCAAATGTTGCAATCCTGATGAACTCGGTTGATAGGAGATTGCAGTACTTGGATGTATGAACCCAGTAAAGACTGAAGTTGTTTGTCTTGGCTTCCTTTAAGCTTGTAACTTTCTTCGAAAGCAAAAATGCAGTGCAACTGGGTGGCATATGATGCAGCCTCTGACAACCCGTCAAGGGGCAAAACTGATAATACTTCCTCCAGCATTGACTTTGACTTTTGTATTTCATGTGAGACCTTCTCAACATTCCCTTCTATAGGAAGAAGCATTGCCTGCAAAAGCATCTGCTCACTTCTTTGCAGGGCCAATTTAGGGTCAAGTGTGAGTTCATTGCTACTTTTAGGTGTCAAATCCAGGGATGCCCATGATGCTTGGAAATCACCCCCATCAAAGCTAGCCAATGCATGAATTGCATTTATTTCATTTCCAGCAGTAGTTAGTGCACCAGAGTAACTCTTCCCAGCATGCTTAGATCGAAGCCTTTGCAGCTCCACTAGCCAAGAGTCTAAAGACTTCCAATCAGAAACTGCGGCAAAACTCTCGATAATCCGTGCAATAGCAAATTGGACCCCGTCAGATCCCATAGAACTGAGTGACTCCTCTGCCTGCAACAAATGAGTAAAATGAGCGGCAGCCTTTTCATACTGGCCTTCTGCTTGATAAACAAGTCCTGAGATCCAGGAAAAAGGTCCCAAGTCCTCGGCATTACTCCCATTATGGTTCTCGTCCATAAGAAAGGAAGAGAACGTCATGGTAACCCATTTCCGCAGGCCAATCAAAGCATCTGATTCATGTATTTTGCACAAAGCCAATGCCATGTGTCGCAGAACCCTCAGGATATCCTCAGAAAATCTGCCCCTGATATTCTGGATATTCTCAGCCACCTGAGCTCTAGGCTTGTCATTCAAAGCTGAATCCACAAGATTCCTAAGCTCCTGCAAACGCAAAGTACAATACTGGATTGTAGCATGATGACATTGCAGAGCCAATCCACCATTCATCATCGGCTCACATATACGAGAAAACCACTCCTCACAGACTTTTCTATTTGCCCGAAAGAATAAGGAGCTCTGGCGTGAAGCAGACGGTAAGACAGTCGATCCTTCGTAGGCATTATATACATTTTTCTTCAGGGCCTCGACAAAATCCAATAATAACCTCATTGGTAATAAGCGCGCGTAAGAAGAACTTATAATACTCAAGCTCCCATCATTTTGCTCAGAATCAAGCTGTAGCACATGCGCGATGTCCAAAAGCATGCGCTCCAACGCTGCAAAAGTTTGGGTGGGCCCACCAAGGTTTGTGCGAAGACGTGTGGTGATGCAGTATCTAGACGCTTCGTGTATAGCCCACCATGCACCGGCAAGAATATTTACAGAGCAGATTCTCTCAAGGATATCTTCCTCCACTTTAATTTCCAACGCTATGCCGTCCACGTTTCTTGTTTCATCTAGTTGAGCTGAAGAAAAGCCCTTTGAACTCTTGCAAGTATGAATCAGCCGTTGAATCCAAGAAGAAAGAGGCACCTTCCACCTTTGTGAAATGAAACTCAAGATGGAAACAAGGTGTTGTGAGTGAAGATGTTGAGGAAGTTGCTTAAGTGCAAATACTTGCCTCCAGTACAAGTTACAACTATTATCTAACCTAGGAATGCTACGCCTACAAGTGTAAACTGCTCCCAAATCGTGTAAACCACATATGTACATCGTAATGGGCAACACATCGGAAAGCAACCTTAAATAGGAATTTTTTATCTCACTATCTGGATCACCAAGTCTTTCAAGAACCACTTCAGCTATGGCATCCAAGTGTGTAGGCTCAACAAGTTTTGCCAGCAGAAGCTGCTCTAAAACTAGTGCAACATGAGATCTCACTTTTGGTTCCCTATCTGATGCAGCATCCAAAACTGAGAAAACCAAATTCCCAACAACGCCAACACCAACATATCCACATCCATTGTAAAGATGGTTTGTCGCATTCATAGTCTGCCACATACCACTAACACACTCACAAAATTTAGAAATCCACTCTAAGGCTTCCACTTTAACCGCTAGAGGAGAGAAATTATGAAGAGCTTTGACAAGGAGAAAACTGTACTTCTGCAAATGAGCAAAAATCAGAATTGGAAGTCCATCCTTCATATTGTCATCAATTAAGGGTTCTTCACTTCCAATACTAACCGAACTTTTCCTACTAATCTGTTTCCTTATGGAGCACTTGTTAAGAAACTCGAACATGGTTAGCTGGCCCAATGTCTTGACAACATTAGCTTGCAACTCCACAAAACCCATAACTGGTACACTGAAAGGATTCAATTTCTCAAGAGTAAACGAGGCAAGTCTTTCTGATCTCTTGAGGAACAAAGCATCAAGTTCAGCCCGGGCAACCAAACTGTTACCCCCACCAACAGAAACACAGCTTAACAGAACTTTCAGGTCAAACTTTATCAACGCAAACAACTCAGGCTTAGAAATTTTCGGACCAACTTCAATATTGACCTCATCCCTGTTACATGAGATTCTCCCAAGCATGCCTTTTAACAACTCTAGTTCTTCAATTAAGGAAGTTGTGGCTTGTTCAACAACTTCGTCCTTCCCGTGTTGAAGTAAGAAAATATAAGTAGCAGCAGAACTTCCTGTGACTACATGATTTGGATGCAACCGCAACTGAGATATAGGTGACTCAAATTGCAAAATCTTATGTACAGATGATGGGAAGAGGCCAAAATTTTGTAGAGATAATAACTGGAGATTGGTTTTAAGAACCCCATGAACCTGAAAAGAAGTAACCTTCCCAGACCCAACATGTTGGTTGAAATTACCCATTCCCAGGCTTTGGAATAACACATCAGCCGCAACAGGGTAAAAGGTGGAAAACCTCTCACCTAGAATTTCTGCCAAGAGAGTTAGGCACCTCCAGGAATCAGACATCCATTTTGACCACCCAAATTTCCTACCAACCATGGATAAACATCCCAACAACAGAGGAATCATTTTGCTAAGAGGATCAATTATTTGTTCAAGTAAATTCATCTCTAGCAAACCAGAAGCTGTAGACTGCAAAACGGTACAAAAGCACGACAGCAAAGCAAGCAATCTCTGAAATGGTTGTGGGGTGCCATGACTTCCATCCTGAAGCAGTAAATCCATGTCGCCCAAGAACTTCGACAGCAATCCCAAAGAGAACTGCAGACTATTGACCCAATGTTTCTGGAACTGCAAGAAGCTATCCATAATAACACGTCTATCAGACTCAGCAAGGTCCGGTATCATTGCCCACCCAAGAAGCAGATCAACAATGTCCACAAAATTGGGTTGAAAGTAAATAAAAAATTTCAAAGAAATGAGAGTCAAAACAGCCAAAAGCTGATGTAGTAAACTCAAGGAGGTTCTCTCATCCTCAAGAAGTTCTTGGCATGCTTTAAGAATCGGTAAGGCGTATCTCTCGATCGCAGCAACATCTCCGACGCTAAGAAACTCGCGAAGACCTTCCACAGCTAATTCTGTAGTCCCGTCTCCAGTATTGACATTTGTAAGCAATGGTAGTGCCCAACTGATGAACCGGTCAACCAAACTGCTAAGTATGACATGGTTCTGCCTTCCATTTGACGATACAAGGATTGAACATAGCACGGAACACAAAGCCCCATAGGCTGTAGCTGCTGCCTGACGCACAGAGTATGATCTAAGCCACGGGATCACCAAAATGAAAGAGAAGAGCAACAAATGGTCAATATGAAGAAATAATTTTCATCATCAAAAGTGCCGCTACTACATGAGGCCGGAAAATAAAGAATCCACTAGCATAGGTTTCCCTAATTGAAAAAATTGCTTCATGTACCAATTCTGCCCCTAAATCACTTTGGAATTCAACTCTCGTCACTTGTACGACAAGAGAAAAGTTGGAAAACAATCATACGATTGTGCATTCTAGAAAAACATCAAACTTTGTGAATGAAGTCCAATTCCAAACTCAGTGCATCCATAAAACCAAAGAATTAGTTCGTTCATGTATCAAGTTTGCCCCTAAATTACCCTTTGATTCAACTATTGTGACCTCTATAAGATAAGTTTGGAGATGGAAAATAACTATCAATGGTTGCAGCTAAAAGAATCAAAATCAACTGAGTACAATCAACTTCAAACTAGTGCAATAATAAAACTCTCTTTATAGTTGGAATCAATGCATTTTGGGTCAACTTAATGAGCAGCGAGACTACAAGAACTAGAATTAGAAGCAATCAAGAACGGCACCTGAATCACGAATGACCGATAAAATAGCGAGAATGTCAATTTTTGTGTGTGTGAAGATAGAGAAGGCTACGTTTCATGTATCAATTTCCCCCTAGATTACTTTTGATTTACAAACTTTAGGGAAAACACTGTCATAATCCTGTATTCCTCTAAATAAAGAAATATTCCAAACTTAGAGAAGCAAACACCTTATCTTTGTTGTGGAAATCACTGGTGATCCTAGTCATGGGCGGACCAATGGTTTAGGGTGGGGGTGCCGTGTTATTACCACCAATGCATAGCCTATAAAATACATACTATAGTAGCAAAATTTTAGCATATTGGCACCCCCTCTACAAGCATCAAACCCAATTTAACATAGAAAGAAACATATATTAGGTCGTGACTTAGGTTTTACTCCAACAAGTTGGGATTTTACGCTATCAATACAAGAATGGCTTTTATACTAAAACAACTATAAATGAAACTGTTTATACTTGTGTCATGAAATTTTAATCTTTCAT
>JAOTQK010000020.1:6694438-6711671 GCA_025642025.1 Rhododendron ferrugineum
TGTTGCGAAAATAATTTAACAGAAGCCATGTGGTTGAATGGTTTCATCAAACAGTTGGAAGAGAAGTTCAAACAGAGGGCGCGCCGTAGCTTCCACTTACATGTAGATTAATGATTGAACACAAACAAAATAAAAAAAATTATGAACGACCGGAAAAAACACACAAACTATTCCGAAAAGGAAAATATGAGCACTGATTTGATGTCGTGCAGCAAAAAAATATATTCGATCAACGATCCTTCGCTATAAATAAAAAAAAAAAAAAAAAAAAGAAGGTCCTTGGCATTCGTCGATCAATTGAAAGATAAATGGTCCGTAGAAGTACGGAGCCTCAACTACATTTACGTATAGTATAGTATATACTGGAGATGACCTAAAAAATGAAGTTGCTGTTCACTGTTGTGTCAGGTATCAAATGATTCAAGGGAAAATGACGGCTAAGGACGTGTTTTAATAATTAATACTTGCCAATGACATTTTTAACATTAACAAATATTCTAAGTATGTCTTTGGTGGGTATTTATCAAAACACGCCATGGGGCTGTCATTTTCCCCATATTTCAAATTTACAAGCTCAACTTCAAAATATGTGAAATTGCTGTTGGGTCTGAATGTTAAGCCCAACGTCAAGTTCCTGCAGACATAAGACATAGACCATGGGCTAGCCCATCTACCTTCTCATGGAGTATATTCCAACTTCCATGAGGGGTGAGAAATTTTTCAGTGCCGGGTGGGAATGGCCACGTGGTGCCCGTGCATGCATCTCGGCCGTTAAAACTTGTTTTAGACAGTCTAAATTTGTTGGGATTTGAGGGAGTATTTTGGTAATTTTGCACTAAAAAATTACTCAAACAAATCTGGGCCGTTCAAAACACGTTTGGACGGTCAAGATGCGTGCACGGGCACTACGTGGCCGTGCCCACCTGGCACTGAAAATTTTCTCCATGAGGGGTTGGTGTAGTGGTTGTAAATTTGAAATTGGTTAGACAAGACCCTGATTCAAGTTTCCATAGTCTTTTATTGGAACTAAACATACTTCTAACATCACCCATACGTGGTGGAATTTTAGTTTCGGTCCCAACATAGATACAGTGAAGACTGTGAAGTCCCCTAGAAAATACTCTCTAAAGGGAGTGACGGATACCATACTGCACTTCCATTTTGTTAAAAAAAAAAAAATAGGAGTAGTTCTTCGTTAAGGTTAAGGTAAGCAGTGTCCAATTTCTGAACCAAAAATACTACGGAAAAGATAGATGTGTGCAACTGTGCATAGAATCTTCTTTACCTTCACTTTCTTTCTCTCTCTCTCTCTCTCTTGCGCGCGCACACGCTCGCAAGAATCAACCATGAAAACCCCCAAATCCTGTGATCTCCGGAAACTCAAACACCACAACCTAACATCCACCTTCGCCACTACCCAAGTTCAGTCCTCTTCACTTCCTCTCTCTAACCCTTCCCAAAGTCCTCCCTCTACCCCTTCACCCCTCAAAACCCCACCCATATCCCCCCACTCCTTGCAAACCTCAATCCAATCTTCTCAGTGGCATTTCATCAAACACCTTTCGCCCAACCTCACCCCCGCCTTAGTCTCGACCGCCCTCTTCAACCTCCGCTCAAACCCAGGCCTGATTCTCAAATTCATCGACCAATTCGAACTTAACCAAAACAATCTTCCTTACCACTGCATTGCTGTTGTTATACTCGCCCGCCTTCCGTCGCCCAAACAAGCCTTGGATATGATAAAGAGGGTAGTGAGTTCTAGGGTTTCGACGAATAAGGAGGTTTTCGATGAGTTATCGAGTGCCCGCGAGCGATTAGACATATCGAGCTCGATTGTGTTTGATTTGCTAGTGAGGGCGTTTTGCGAGTTGAAGAGAGGTGATGAGGCTTTCGAGTGCTTTTACATGATGAAAGATAAGGGTGTCTTGGCCAAGGTTGAGACTTGTAATGATATTCTGAGCTTGTTTCTAAGGTTGAATAGGACGCAGACTGCGTGGGTTTTGTACGCCGAGATGTTTAGGTTGAGGATTAATTCGACGGTTTACACGTTTAATATAATGGTGAATGTGTTGTGTAAAGAAGGGAAGTTGAAGAAGGCTAAGGAGTTTATAGGGTACATGGAGAATTTAGGGTTTAAGCCGAATGTGGTGACTTACAATACGATTATTCACGGGTATTGTGGGAAGGGGAACCTTGAAGGAGCTCATCGGCTTTTTGAGGCAATGAAGGCTAAAGGGATTAAGCCAGATGCATATACATTTGGTTCTCTTATTAGTGGGATGTGTAAGGAGGGAAAGGTTGAGGAGGCATCTGCGCTTATTTGTAAAATGGAGGAAAATGGGCTGGTGCCTGTTGCTGTGACGTATAATGCTTTGATTGATGGGTATTGCAACAAAGGGGACTTGGAAAGAGCTTTTATGTGTAGGGATGAGATGGTGAAGAAAGGCATAATACCAACGGTGTCGACTTATAATTTGTTGGTTCATGCACTGTTTATGGAAGCTAGGCTGGATGAAGCCAATGGTATGGTTAAAGAAATGGAAGGAAAGGGAATGGCTCCAGATGTCATCACCTATAACATACTGATCAATGGGTATTGTAGGTCTGGCAATGCAAAGAAAGCTTTTAGCCTTCATGATGAAATGCAAAGTAAAGGGATTCAGCCTTCACGGGTGACATATACTTCACTTATTTATGTTTTGAGCAAGCGGAAAAGAATGAAGGAAGCAGATGACTTGTTTGTGAAGATAATGGGCAGGGGTGTTTCGCCGGATGTTATAATGTTCAATGCATTGATTGATGGGCATTGTGCCAACGAAAATTTGGAACAAGCACTTCTTCTTTTGAAGGAGATGGATAGGATGAAGGTTCCTCCAGATGAGGTGACGTACAATACGATAATGCAGGGGCATTGTAGAAAAGGCAAAGTCGAAGAAGCTCGCGAGATTCTTGATGAGATGAAGAGAAGGGGGATTAAACCAGATCATATCAGTTATAACACTCTCATTAGTGGGTATAGTAGGAGAGGTGACATGAAGGATGCCTTTAGAGTTCGAGATGAGATGTTGAGTATAGGATTCAACCCTACCCTTCTCACTTACAATGCTCTTATACAAGGGCTGTGCAAAAACCAGGAGGGAGATCACGCGGAAGAGCTCCTCAAAGAAATGGTTAGCAGAGGCATTACTCCCGATGACAGCACGTATCTCACTCTGATTGAAGGGATAGGAAAAGATGATACTTTTGAGGAAAGTAATGGTTCGTGATCAAGTCTTTTTCTCATTAATTCTACCCTGGCAGAAAGAGATGTTACCGAAGAGTTCTTGTGTTGAAGATTTTTGTCATCTGATACTTCGAATCCGAGCCAAAGGGAATTTGCTGCTCGTCTCTCCATCGGAAAATTCTGAAGGTATATGTGGAAAACTTGAAAGAGTTCCATAAAATCGCTTATTGGGGGTTTCACATACCTTCTTGTATGATTGTAGTGTTATTACACAAGTCCCTTTTCAATGTTTTGCAATTTTATTTATTGTACTAAGTTACGGTTGCCTGTTTAATTGTGCCAACCATCATTTAAAGGTGTTCAAAATTTGAACATTTTGTTCAGGCATACTCATGTCTAAGTGTGAATATCCGTATATAAGAGCACCAAAATGTTTTTCCCATGTCTTTGCCTGGGGCAATTCTCCTGTTTGATGGAACAGATGTGGTGCAGGCGTACACTACATGCACATACTGGATAGATAATGCTTAAAGAAACCAAAAAAGGATTGATGATTGTTATATGGGTGTTGCTGGTTGCTTGTTTTGGGATAAGCAAAGTTATTGGAATGGCAGAGGGACTAGTTCAACTGATGAGGAAACTCGTTACTACTAATTTGCTTTGTGAAGATCTCTCTGATATGAGAAGAATTTTAGCTTGCTTACTTTGCTAAAGGTTTATGGCAGACCGAAAAGTTTTATATTTCATGAATCCCAGCTTTACCTGTTCTGATTCCTTGGAAAGGATACTATATACTTCTCCTGCTTTTGTGAATTTCCAATCTCTGAAATTGGCTTGAAATAGAAACGGCAATTTTCCCCTAGGCCGCTCTCCGTTTGGTCAATGTACCTGGAATATTACTACTTTACACGCTTATAGCTTGTTTCTTAGATGATTAAAGAATTCGCAGAGGGAAACTTCCATTTCTGAGTTCCACATTCTTCAAATTATGCTAGAAGGACTGCCAAGCGTGGTGACTCTCAAACGTTGAGGAAGGAGAGGACTTTCTGAAATATCTTATTCATGAAACGACTGCAACGGAATCAATCTTCGCTCCATTCCTACCCTCATTCGAAAGAGAATTCACAGAGGGAAACTTCCATTTCTGAGTTTCACATTCTTCAAATTATGCTAGAAGGTCATGCATGGTTGGGTGGTTTCTTTTGCAGTTTGTTTTGTGGAAACATATGCATTATGCACCACATTTTGATTTTTGCATGTATTGGACATAAGCTTGTATATGTATCATACATGCATCCCAATTACGCATACACATACGCACAATTGCATACAGAATATTGACTCCAGTTAAGCTTTTGAGAAAGGAATGGCGAGTGTGCTAATTGAATTGGACTCGGAGCAAGCTCACAAAGCCCAGGAATCCTCACAAAGCCCTCATTGAAAATGCAAAATCCTCCCGAACTGGAAGCATGATCAGTCGTACTTTTGGGCAGGCAAAATCAATGCGCAGACCATCTCGCAAGGCTTGGAGCTGAACAAAGTAAAGAACTTGTTGTTTGTGAGTTATCTCCCACCTCTGTCAGGCACTTTGTGTTCGAGGACGCTATGGACGCTGGGTTCGTTAGGGGACCAGATTCCCTTTGTTTTGTAATCCTGTTTAAACAGTTCAAATTTCCGTAGCACCAAGAAAAATACTTGCCTTTATATTTACGTGCTTTTTGAAAAATTACATCGAAACGATGATCAAAGTTTTCCTTTCAACTTCTCGGTTTCTTTCTCTGTCTAATTGTATGAAGGAGGTGAAAGCAGATATACGAAGAGAAGTTCTGCTAGTGTCTACGCGACCTTAATTATCAACAAGCTCTCCAAGCACATTGCTAGTATCGCATCTCTGTGTGTATTCGTGCGCGCGCGTGTTTGTGTGTGTGTACCAGGCTGCTGTTAAGTTTAGTATTAAGGACAGACCACAATTTTGTGATTATCCTATTCCAGCATAATCAATTAAAGTATAACAGAGAACAGTTTGGTAGCTTGGTTTATAAAGCCAAAACAATACAGTTCTAGTTTTATATAAATGAAGAATTGACAAAGATACAACAATCATGACAAACTACAACAATCCTCACTCAGATTCCTCAACGGCCGCTTCGATTCGGAGGAGGAGGAAACCCACAGCAACTCCAACAAGAACAAGCCCGTTCATGATTGCTGCAATGTTGAATATCTCTCCGGCGGCATTACGGCAGACAGGGAATCCTCTGCTGCCACTCCTCCTTCCCTGTGATGGGTATTCCAAAGAGCAAACATTTTTTGCAAAGGACTGGTTTTCGGAAACAGAGCGGCCGAAGTTCGCCACATTGTTGTGGGCTTTAAGCCCATGAAACGAGTTCACCGTAGTGTTTCTTTTCTGGGTGGCATGGCTGGAGGCCACGGTGGAAGCAGCGGCGACGACGAAAAATCTCGCCGGAGAAAGGGTGGCTGATGCTGTAGCCATTGTAGTCTGAGAGGGGTGAGAGTGATTAGAAAATTTGTGAGAAGTGTTTCAGTTCAAGTTAGAGTAAAGGTAAAGAAGTTTACCTCTGATTTGAGATGGTGATTGAAGGGCTCAGGTAATTTAGAGAAGATAAGGAGGAGAGAGGGAGAATAGAAGGTGGAGAGATGAGAGGGGATTGGATAAGGTGAAAAGGGGATGGTTGGTTGGCAAGTAGATTAGATGAGCTTATTTCTTTGGAGAGAGAGAGAGAGAGACTTTTGTACTTCCAATTCTGGCCAAGAAAAGGAAAACCTTATGTGTGGTTCTTCTATGGGTATCAATTATTTGAGAACTTTTTGGTGGACAGATTAGCACTGCTAATTTACCTTAAGTTAACAAAGCTACATGAGCTGCATTCACATCTTGTGTTGTTTGGATGTTCGAATCAGCATTTTCGGATCCGTAGAGTCCTTTGTACTACATGTTTTTATGACTGCAATATATGTTATGTTTCGATTTCGCAAAAGAAAAAAAAAAGAAATTTCGTCGGTTGGAGAATTTCAAACGAAACTTGTTTTCAAGCTTCTGTTTTACAAAGAACTTAATTTTAGAAAATAACAGAATCTCCTTTTCATTCTCCAAAATTACTTCTGCCAAGTAAACAAACAATTTCGAAAAAACTGCTTCTATCAACAAGAACAAAAAACAGGTATCCCTGCGATTTGGCAGATAATTCTCTCTCAAAATTGTGATAATTGTTTCACCAAATCTTTCAAGTACCGCGTGCATTTATATATAAATTTAGTAAAGTTCAAGTTGGAAACCAAAATTTCTAGCATATCGCATACACAATTAACGATCAAACATACAAAAAAAAATTCCAAAACTCTCAAACCCTATTCTAAACCCACGAAGCTACTAGAGGAAGATGATGCTTTCAGCTGGCCGATTTAGTAGCTCCTTCACAATCCAAATTCCAGTCTTCTTTAAGAATACGGCTTAGGAAACATATCCACTCTTCATACAACTGTATTCACCCAGTTCTTCAGCAAAGAATATTCAATTTCAGGGAATAATACAACTCATAGTAAAAGAATGGAAATCCAAAGACACGGGCTATCCACCGTTAAAACTGGGCTGTCCAGTCACCTTCCAGATAAATCAAACATTCAATCCGAACAACTTACAGGAATTTTTAACCAAGGAAATCAAACCTATTTTCGGACACAAGAAGATCAAAAACGAAACTGGAAACCAAACCTATTTCCAGACAGACAAGATAAAAAAAAACCAAAACTAGACTGGTCCGTAATAGAAAACGAATGTATCACCGGTCAACAATCTGAGCAAGATGAGGAGATGATGGGCGAAGGATATTCATGATATTAGGGTCGAGCTGCTCTTGCCGGGTCAAATAGGAATTGATAGTTATCTTGAATAGGAAACCGATGGCAAAAAGAAGATCAGAGAACAGAGTCCTCATTCAGGAAAAGGAATTACAAAAAGGTAATAAGACCATGATACTCCAATCACTCAGAAAATAATGCAGTTTCTTTCAGGAAAAGGAATTACAAAAGGTAATCAGACCATGATACTCCAATCACTCAGAAAATAAAGCAGTTTCTATGAGAGACAGAAAGACAGGAGGGATCAGTTCGGTCAAACTTGTTAAATCTGTAAAAGTTACCTGAAGCTGAAAACCGTCTCATCATTTTGATCTGGTTCTTGTATAGATTACATATACAAAATAACATTTCTGGTATCTACATGCAATAAGAATAAGTCAGATTCAATTATTTTTTACTTCCCCAGCCCCATGAAATTAGTCCTGTATCGGGTTGAGCCACCATGCTTAAGCAATCTAAGAAACAATAACTACTTACAAAGTTTTCTGGAGCAACAAAAAAAAAAATACTACTAACTAGTCACAGAAGTTAATGAAGTTTTTTTTTTTTTTTTTTGACATGAGAAGTTAATGAAGTTATTCAACAGGCTTAATGAACGTTCAATCATTTGATAGAGTTTCAAGAAAAATTGAACAGGTGACATTTCCTGGCACTACTTGGACTAGTCGGTCTGTGACCCCAATAGCAAGCATTTACACTAGTGTGGAGGCAGAAACACCAACTGTGTATAGATAAAGGAGATACTAAGAGAGATAATATTACAAACAAAATGAAGAAGGTTGTGAAGAAATCCGCTACATTTCTCCAAACCGGGAGACTTTTTACAATCAAGCATCAATTTGTGGCCCAACTGAAGAGAAATAAACAAATTTTGGAACTTCCAAACAACTAAAGTCCCAACTACGAAGATTAAAAGTTTAATACCCACTTAAACAAGTTAACGAGCTGGCTAACAAAGAAAGCTTACCCAGAAGTTTCACCGATTCAGATTATAATCAATCACGAATTGGCTGGTTCGTTCAAGATGTTCCTTTGGGAGCTGGTTCACAGGTCCTGCATCTTCAACAACACGAAAGATGGTAACCCTCAGCACAATATCCTCCACCTTGATCAGCTCAAAAACACAAACATCTCCTTCCTCCAATTTGTTATCCCTTACAAACTCAGGCCACCCCTTGCTTAACTTAGCGGAGCCATCTCTCCACATGCACTTGACAGGCCACTTTTCACCATCAGAAACCTGAAGGGTGATGAATCCTGAAACTCCCCCAAGATACTTCTCAGCAAAGGAGGATGGCATATGCTGCATAAGCACAATGGTTGTGAAGTAAGAATCCGTTTAAGGATAATGCAAGATTAGGTAAATCACTTTGAAAAAGGATCCTCTCATGTGATTTCCTCGTATGAGGAGAATAGAGCCCACCATGGTTCTGTTTGCATAATTTGAGCTGTTCATCTTAAAGGTCTTGATGAAGTTATCATTCACTCCAAAAAAACTGGCTTAATCGAACATATATGGCTACCTCTAAAAATCATATTTATCTTAAAAGAAATGGCATTCAAAATCAATGGTTGTTTCAATTCTGACCGTCCATTCATTTTGAGACAACTATAGTACGACCATGCACTTATTGATAAATATAACTCATCATTGTGGATTCTTTTCAAGATTAACCTGTTTTTTGCATGGATGAAATTCACATTGAGACACACAAAATGAATGGCTCAAATTGTTAGATGAGACCGGAGTGGGTTCCATTCCTCCGAAGATCACATGGGAGGATCATCGTCATATACTTAATGGCTCACCAAACCAATCCCCTTATATACATAGGACCGTCGCAGGATAACCCTGCATAATGGATTTTCCGAAAGAAACATTTTGGATGCATTAAGCACTCTCTCTTTTTCTTCGGGTGTTACTACTCTCCACTTCCTTAAGAAAGTCCTATCTGTTTCAGTGCCAGGAGTTTGTACTTCGCTTCCACGTTTAGCTGAAGCTTCAACTTCACCTGTATTTTATCACATTGGTTATGACAGATATAGGTTCACAGAGGGTCATAAATGAAAGAATATGTAATTACAAAGAACTTACGAGATCCAGTTCCGCGCTTTCTTTTTTTGGGTTTTAGAGGTATTTGATTCAATGATTGCACTCTGATTTCATATACCGACTTCATGAGTTCACTGTTATTGCACTGAATACCTATATCTCGAGTTGATCGGCCTATGGAACGGCCTGAGGAATATTTGCTTTTATCATGCTCGCCGTTTGCTAAATCAGAATCAAAAAAGGACTTTACCAAGTTCTGCAGCAATGGAGGGTCACCATTTTTTCCAAGTCTTTGCTGGTCTACAGTTTCTGGAAAACCCTTGTTTTCGAAAGATGCAAGTGTCTGAAACACATCATCTTCTGCTTCTTCCATATAAGGTACTGGACATCGGTTACTGTAATTGGGTCCTTGAGAACTACTCATAGTGTTATATTGATATTTTATCTCAGAAGAGGCGATGTCAAATATGTTTACCCTGAAAACTGAATTCCCTTCATAGGTGAAGATTAGAAGGTATCCCACACGGATACACTGATGTTCGACAAATTCGTTCCAACCATTGGTGAACCAAAACTTGTTGTCAATCTTCTGTAATCCAACTTGCCAAACACAACCATTAGGAGTTGTGAGAGTAGCAACAACACGGAGATCATTCCTAATCATATTGGTGAACTTGCCCGGAATCTTCTGTAGGATCAAACCAAATTCACAGGTTTGGTTAGGTAAACAAGAGGGAAATGAATGTATATTTCTCAAAAGTTCCATTTTCTGTTTAGTTACACATAAAAGATATGCATCACGAAATTAGTACTTTCCCTTTCATTTACCACATCATTTTAAGACAAATCCAAGATCCAAACAAAGTAATAACGAAAGCTTGTAAGAATGAATAAACACAGAGACACATAATCATAAATATTCATCACACAGGAATAAAATCTTCACTACATTATCTCTACACAAGAAGTTGGCCTAGGCTATGGTGACAAAGAACCTCTCTAAGGCAAGGCCACTTCCACTCCTACAGAGTAACCCCAAAAACGTACAGCCATATGCAATGAAGCACGGATACAGATACTGGATACAGATACGACGATACGGCAAAACGTAAAAAACTAGGATACGGATACATCGGGGATACGGCTGTGCAACTTATATATTATTATAATTATTAGTCTCCTACCAGGTATAAGAAGTCAAAAGTAGTTAATTTGCCAATACCAAGCATTAAGCACATGTCCAAGACAAATGACAAAAGTCATTCCAAACAAAGAAAACTTAACAAAAACTAATACAAAGCATCCAACATCCAATACATGCCAAAAGTCCAAAACGAGAAAGGTTAAAGTCCCCAAAGAGGACCTTCTCCTTCATTCGTGTGATTGCTACTACCGCTCGTGGAACCTATACTTCCAGTTCAAAAACTGCCCATCCTAAAAATGAACAACAAATAAAAACATTCAGCAAGTATCAATTCCAGACCAATCGAGAGAGGAGGAAGAGAGAGTACGATCAATCGAGAGAGAGAGAGAGGGAGGGGGGGAGAGAGA
This sequence comes from Rhododendron ferrugineum, assembly GCA_025642025.1. Classification (NCBI taxonomy): domain Eukaryota; kingdom Viridiplantae; phylum Streptophyta; class Magnoliopsida; order Ericales; family Ericaceae; genus Rhododendron; species Rhododendron ferrugineum. Next base: position 6,705,145 of record JAOTQK010000020.1, read on the forward strand.
GGGAGGGAGAGAGGGAGAGAGAGAGAGAGAGAGAGAACCTCACAGAAGGAATCGATCTAGGTTTGGACTTTGTAGGTGTCGAGTCGTTCGACAGGTCCTGCCTTCAATCTCAATTCTCCAGATAAGTTGTATAGCATATATTAGGGTTTCTGTACACTTTCCCCCTTAAAGTTTCTACTTTTTCTACTTAAATCTGTAAAAAAATTCATTTTTGACCCCGCCGTATCCTAAAACGTATCTGGACATATCCCAAGCGTATCACTCGCATATCCGAAAATAAAAACATTTAATTTAATTACAGGATACTTATTTGCCGTATCCGATACATATCGGGGCGTATCAGGCGCATATCCATAGCCGGGAAGTATCCGATACCTGTACATGACTAGTTTCGGAGTATTTGTGCTTCATAGGCCATATGCCACCCACAATTCACAGACATGGAATAAGCGAACGTGTTGCCAGAGTTGAACCCAAATACTTCCGAGTTCCTACTTACAAGTGATAGAGTCATAGACAACCTTAAACCACAGGCCACGACCATGGGTTTCAATTTGGCCAAATTGATCTCTTTTGTGTTTTATCTTTCGAAACTAATGGCACCAAATTGATCTCTTTTGTGTTTTATCTTTCGAAACTAATGGCAAGAGGAAACATGCCTATCTGGAAACCAAAAAAAAACACTTTTTTTTTTCATTTTCAAGTGTTTAATATGGCCTTATTACTTGTTAATTATTCAGAAACAACAATAAGAAAAATCCCAGAAAAAAGTTCAATTTACTCGCCCAGGTTTTCCCGGTAACCAAACAGTTTAGGGTTTTCCCATTTCTTTGTTTTGAAAGAAGGGTTTTCCCACTAACTAAAAACACAAAACAAAACAGATGTGAGAAGTTAATCCCCATCAACCAAATTCCCATTTCTTTTTTTATAATTTTCATCAAACCATTGTGGGGGTATTATTTATTATTAATTCACAAACAACTCTCAGAAAAGATTACAATTTCCCCTCCCAGATTTTCACTAACCAACCAGGTTTAGGGTTTTCTCCATTTCCTTGATTTAGAAAGCACAGTTTGCGCGCTAACTCATAACACAAAATGAAACCGATGTGAAAAGTTAATCCCCATATATCAAACTTCCATCTTTTTCCATTCCCATGCAATTATTATGAGGGTATTACTTATTTATGTCCTAGAAACAACAATAAGACAAATCCCAGAATAAAAAAACCCAATTTCCTAGCCCAGTTTTTTCACGGTAACGAAACAGGTTTAGGGTTTTGTCCATTTCTTGGTTTCAAGAGCAAGATTTCCGCACTACCTTCAAAAAAAAAGTTAATCCCCATCAACCAAAATTCCATCTTTTCTCATTTTCATTGAAATATTAAGGGGGTATTACTTATTAATGATTCAGAAACAACAATAAGAATAACAAAAGAGCTCAATTTCCTCGCCTGGCTTTTCACCATAACAAAACAGGTTTAGGTTTCTAAATTTTTTCCACCGGTCTCAGACCAAGGGGATCGTGAACGGGAGGTCTAAGCCTGTCCCTGGGATTGGCCTTGGAGACAGACTGACGCGGTGGGCTCCTACTCCTGGACCGTTGAACACGGGGTACCACCTTTTCCCCAAGCGGTCCTTAGCCGAACATCGGTGATGTCCCTCTACGTCTCGTCGGGGGGACAGTGTTCTGTACCGGTACCCACCCGATGTAAACCAAATAAAAGCTTTGCAGTCCGTTCGCTTCACCAATCTACTAACCTTCTCTGTCGAATAACCCTTTTCGCTGCCGATACAGGTTTAGGTTTAGGCTTTAAACAGTAACTAGAAGCTAATCCCCATCGACCAAAATTCCATTTTTTTCTCATCAAATTACTATGGGGGTATCACTGATTAATGATTCAGAAACAACAATAACAAAAAAATCTCAGAAAAAAGAGTTCAATTTCCTCGCCCAGGTTCTCACGGTTTAGGGCTTTCTCAATTTTTTGCTTAAAGAACAGGGCTTTGGGCACTAACTGAAAAACCCAAAAGAAAACAGATGTGAAAAAGTTAAACCCTATCGACACATACTCAATTAGGAGAGAGAGAGAGAGAGAGAGAGAGAGGAAGAGGAATTTAGTTACCAGTTTCTTGTCATGAATAATAGAAGGCACGATCATGCGGTAGAAAATCGAAGACTCGTTCGCCGGAAAACTGGGCCGCCGGTGGCCGGGGTCGCCGAGTTCTCCGTGGTGGCGCATCGTTTGAGCCGCCGCCGCCGCCGGGGATTTGGGGATTTTTCGAACGATTCACGGTGATCGAGCTGTCTAGGTCAACTTCATTTTACCCCGGCACTGCTTGCACGAGTTGTGTCCTGGGGAAAAGGTAAAGTTGGTGTCCAACTTGGGGCCCACATTTTTGGGGAAATTTATGCTTCGCACCTTGAATTTTGCAAGAAATCACAATTTATAAACACTTGAACCCAACGAGGGTTGTCTCCACTTGAGAGAAATTTGCCGGGTGGGTACCACGCGGTGCCCACTCGGCTCATCCAAGCCGTCCATTGCGTTTTTTGACGGCTCAGATTTGAAGAGAGAAAGAGTTGGGGTGAGAGAAGAGAGAGGGTTTCAATCCAAGCTGTCCAAAAGTGTATTGGACGGCCCAGATGTGCCAAGCTAGTACCACGTTGGTTATGCCCACCCGGCACAGGAAAATTTCTCCCACTTGAGAGTGATTTGCTAACTTTGCTCCCCACCTTGGACTTCGAGATGTGAGTTCGATTTTTGGGATAGGCCAACTAGTTGAGAGTTGAAAGTTTATGTAAGTAGTCTCATGGTCGCATCAGTGGTCCCCTCCTAATTACTTTTCATGAATCTTGGTTGCCTGCAGCCAACTCTAGGTGGATTAGTCTTGTTCTGGTTGGATGTGTGGGTAATCTCATGGACGCGTCCAGTGGTCCCCTCCTAGCTGCTTATAACTGCGTTTTGTGGGTGTTGGTTGTCTACGGCCGGCTCTAGGTGGATTAGTCTCGTTCTGTTTGGATGAGTGGATACCTTTGATGTTGTCAAAAAAAAATGGAACACTTGAATTTAAAACAATACGTAAGACGGATAATTTAGCCAAATGAGCCAAGCATTGAGTTGTTCAAGTTCGGTAAGCACTTAACGAGTTTTTAAGATGTATTTAACATTGACAGTAAGCACTTAACTAGTTTTTAAGATGCATTTAGCATTGACGGTAAGCACTTGTTAAAGATGAATTTAAAACATTGATTTTTCAATCAGAACCATCTTGACGAGTTTTTAATGAGCCAAACACGAATGAGATGGATTCTTCCAAAACTTGACCATTTGTCCCTCTATAGTCTATGATATGCCAGAGTTTGCCAAATCCATCTTACTTTTCAAGAGAAAAAAAAACTACCACCATGAAATTTCGAGTCGATAGTCATCTGGAAAGTCTTTAGCAGTAAAAGAAAAAAAAAAAAAAAAAAAAAAAGAGTGCTAGCTTTCTCTTCGTCGCAAGGAACTTGCTTTAGAATGGTGATGTGCAGATGAGGAAACTGGAAACAAAGCTAGTATTAACACACGCGTGAATGTAAAGGCTCAGAACTAGCACAAATGAAGATCATTTGATTACATTGACCATATTTCTAACTTTACCCGAGGCAGGTTCGGTGAAGCAAAATAATCATACAAGATTTTTTTCACCATTCAATAGTATTGCTATCCTGCTATGAATCCAGAAATAGTTCATACCTTTACAAAAATATTACTCTAAGCCGGTTGTTTCTGCATACACACAGCAGCTATGAGCAATTCTTTCTAGCCAAAAAAGATGTGCGTCTTCAAAATCTCTAATTCGCGAAAGTCAATCATCTCCACTCTCATGGTCACTCTCCTCATCACTGCTATCGTGTTTGTCACTCTCCTCTTGATACTCATCATCACTGTAATCCTCTTTGACATTGTTGCCTTCCTCAGATTTCGGGTCTGGGATTTCCTCGGGACTGCTAGGCAAGTCAAGAGCTTCAGCATGCAAAGGCGACTTTGCTTCTATGTCGAAAGAGGGTGATTTATCCCCAGGAATGGAACCTTCAGCAGAAGGTTCTTCCTGCTTTGGCCGAAACTGACGAGTTTGAATGAGATAATGTGCCACAGACTTGAAGCCAATTTTTGTGACCTGGAAGAATGAACAGTCAGTTGCACACACTCCTCTTCTTATGCTCTTAGGAAAAGGATAATTGACAAAGTATTTAGACAGAATTCTGGACCCCAGAATGATGTAACAGTATCTTTTTAAATAATAAGCCGCCTTCATGGGAAACTTGCTTTAAGTGATACAATCAGAACTTGCCATGGTATTTTGCACTAGTTTTTTCAGTAAAATTCTGATTCGGAACTTCAAAAAACATGCTCTATTGGACACTCAGGATTGTCAGATGCTGATATTCACAATTAGCACCACGAGAACAGTGGGGATGAGGGGCAATGTGCTTTTAAACTGTTTATCTTTACCACTTTAACATGCACTTCAACCGATGGAGCATCCATTCACTCTTTACACTAACAAACACTTGACACAGAAAATCAAGTCCCAATTTTCACCATGTACCGCACATTTTTAAAATCTCCAATGGAGATGCTCTTAAGGGCCTACCTCCTCTACCACAAGGCCTGTTGTCTCCTGTTAGACATCCAGACCATACAGCCCTGAAAGGGAGTGCTATCATCAACTAGAAGAGATAGCATGCATATATTGACTCATTATTTTACCATCAAAGTTGCTTAATCCAATAACAAAGAGAGTTTTGACCCAGTGAGGAGCAAATGCGGGCAAAGTATTATATGATAGAGAAATACAACTATACAAGCTCAACACATTTACCTTTTTGTAGAGAGAAGAAGTAGGTGCCCATCCTTTTGCCCGTCTACAACGGCTGCAGTTACAAATTCCTCGACATGCAGGGCAAATCCAACTTGGATTTTGGTTTGCTTCCAAAACATTTTCCCCATATCTGCAAAGTGGTAGAAACTGAATACAGTTTAATAGTTCTACACCAGGTGTGGCATTTCTAGGGCCATCTTGGACAAGTAACATAACATGCTTCAAAATGCCTTCATATTATCCCTTTTTGCTATGTTTGGACGGCCGGAATCTTGAAGAGGGGAATATGATTACCCACAATCAAATTCCTTGTAACTTAATACCTGAAGTAACTCCATTTCAGTGTTTGGATTACTTAGGTAATCTCGTTCAGGAAACATTTACTTGAGTCTCCATTTCTTTTTCATATAGATTGAGCCAAGAATCCGAGATTACCATGAGTTAAAGGAGGGATCATATTTCCACTTAGTCTGCTTATATGATTCCTCGTTGAATATACCATTTGGAATCACATTCCTATTCCTCAAGATTTCCGCCATCCAAACTGAGCCCAAGTTAAATTTTATAAACAAGTATCCTGGCTTTTCCACAATTTTAGGCGATAATTGGAGGATTGCTCAATGCATTAATGATTTCATGAAGGTGAAACATCCTACTACTTGATGAAAAACTAACACAACTGCTGAACCAAAAACTAACCAGGTTTTGTAATTAGCGAACTCCTGATCTGTTTTACTTTTACCTCCTTACTATAAAAACACAGTACACAGTACTTAAATGAGCATCTAAAGATCAACTTACTTTAGCTTATCTAATACCATTTCATGACTCTTAACAGCCTTTGCAAGTGACCACAGGCTTTTGCACCACAAAGTATTATGCATGCATGCACCAAGCTCAGATGAGAAATGTGAAGATGGGTCCAAAAGAATTTGCTTCTTGGATTTGATTTTTGACGATATCAACAAGAAGTTTCCTCAGACTTTAATAGGAAATATAAGTTTTCCAATTTACCTGGTGTATAAGCAATCGCCACAAAACTGCCCTTGAACTGATGTGCACGTACTGCAGCTGGTGCGATGACCAAGAGTTTTCTGCCTGTAAAAAATCAGGAAATAGCTGGTTATGATTCCCTGCTTATACTTGATAGGAAACAGAACCTATCTCGTATGTAGAAAGGAATCATACAAACAGTATGTGATACAGTAGCAAATCATCAATGGCAATCAAAGAACAGGGTTCTGGGATCAGAAAGATAGAGGCATAGAGCCCAGTTTTCAGATCTTAAGCTTCTCCGTTAACTTAAAAGAAAGATATGAAGATAAAAGACACCACTGACATCGCGCAAGTAATGACCGCATGTTCAGTAACTAATGATCCTTGCTTAAGATATCAAAGAGTATTATTCTCAAACAATCTAATAAACCACAACAGGTGTAGTCGTGTAGATCATGGTAAAGAAAAGGAAAACATTTTTAAGTGCTTAATAAATGATCTTTCATGTGCAACAATATCATTTTCTTTAATTTACCAGTTTGCTCACAAAAAAATGGATAGGAACATTCCTTTTCCAATGAGGGTTAAGCCATTGCCTCGTAGAGGAACCAATTCCATACAAATCCAGCTAATCTACTAAATTAATCCAATCTTTGAAAAGAC
>JAOTQK010000020.1:6711771-6734128 GCA_025642025.1 Rhododendron ferrugineum
CACGACCAAGTATCATACAAGCTTATACCCATTCTCCTTACAGATGAGTTGTACTTAGCACTTCTATTTCAGTGGAGTTTGCCCATTGAACTCAAAATATCACTGTCATAAGTTTCTTAAGGCGGTGCATGGGTTGTCAATTAAAAAAAACTCAAGTTTCGAGGCTCGAGGACTGCAAGCATAATTAGGACGAAGGCCATCAGATGAAACTAGAAGGCACTTTTTAGCAATTGATCCTAATGGAAGATAAATTAGCTTGCTTATTGTTTCACTGCAATCTTGTTTTTTCCCCCTATATAACTGGGTGTCTAGGCTACCTTACGCACAAGTCAGCTAATTCCGGGGTCCTGAAGTTAGAGACTGAGCAAACCTCCAGTAGCCCAAAGAGTTTTTTGCTAGCAGTGAATTCAGTCTTGGTTTAATTGCTTCTGCCACGACAAATTAACTAGAGCTAAAACTAAAGCTAGAACAATACACCAGTTGACAGACAAAATCATTACTTACCCTTTTTTGGTCACATTTGCTCTATCCAATATCCACATTATTCTAAACTTGAAGAACTCCCCACTTAAGAATCAAGAAAATATACAATGTTCCACTTTCCATAACAAAATACCAAGAGTAAAAGCTCAATACCTGCATTGATGGCAAGACTTCCCATAAAAAGGATCATATATGCGCTCCCCATCTTCTCCATATCCATCCACCATCAGAGTCCAAGCTGTCTTGGAATCACCCAAAAGCTTCATATCCTCTTCTGTATAAATCTCAGGCTTTGATCCTTCTTCTATATGAATCTCTATCTCCTCGCTCTCCCTTGCCTTCTTCTTTGGAGTACGCTTTTCCACATAAACAACCCGCTCCACAGTCTGCAACCTACATAACCAACCCTATTTAAATAAATACAAGTGCATCTCTGAGCTCTGGCCCTTACTCAAATCCTAATAGAATCTCAATCTCCAGCCCTTGCTCTTTTTTCCACTTAAACTCAAAAGTTGAGTAAAAACCCCTCAAAATCAACTCCACTCCTTGACTCAAACATATTTTAAGGTGAGTTTTAGTCGAATCAATTGAGACTCAAATTTTAGAAGACTATTTTGTGCCTCTCAAATTTACAACTACGTCATTAATGAAGCTTTTACTCAAATGTGTGCTTAGATCTGAATTTGTCCATCGGAAATTTTAGAAGGCTATTTTCTGTCTCTCAAATTTACAATTACGCCATTAATGCAGCTTTTACTCAAATTTATGCTTAGACATGAATTTTTCCATTGGAGTCTTCAATATCAAATGAAGCTTTAACTAAACTTTTTGCTCAAATTTAAACATAACTATGAGTCGGAATAATGCCCTACAACCATCTCCACTCCCTTATTTGTACGCACATCAAAATAAGTTATGCTCAAATCTGAATTCAAACTTACCTTCGAGTTGAAAAAACCCTGAAGACATATCCACTCCACTACTCTTACACATTTGGAAATGGGTTATACTCAAAATTCACCCCAACTCTGTGGAATACTCTATTTTTCAAGGCAACATTTTTTGTTTTTGATAACCATAGTATTCGGGTCAGCTTACGCGCAACTCAACTAATCTTGAGGAACCATAAACTTACCGTCCACTAGCAAGGGCCCTACTTGAAGCCACAACAAATGCCCGGAGTTGATAGCACCCAAGAGGTTTCGAACCTGAGAACTTAGGAGGGAGCAAACCCTAAATCCCAAGCCTTAGACCACCACTAGGCCAACCCATTGGAAGTTGTTCTCAAGGATACATTGCGACGCTCTTTCACAAATTTCTGCTTAAATTCGCATTACCATTTAAGTGCTTCATACCAAATTAAGTTTTTACTCAAAATTTTAGCAGTAAAACACGCAAAGAAACCACTTGTTTGGATGCTGAAAAGAAAAAGTACTGTCCAATTTCATTTTCTTTTTCAGGAACCAAACAGGAAGGGAAAAGGAAGAAGAGAGAATACCGAGAGGATCGCCTGGGGGGATCAGAAGAGGTTGAAGGAGGCTTTTTCTGAGAAGGGTCTTTTTTGGGACGCTTTTTGGGTTCTGGCTTGAGCTTGCGAGAAAGGTCCAAAATCCCCAGTTTCTGCAACCTCTCCATGTTCTCTTTGATTCTCTGGTCTCTGAACTGCTCGTACCCTGAAACTGCTTCACTCTTCCTCTTCTTCCCGTCATTTTCCACCACCACCTCTTCTTCTTCTTCTTTTTGGGAACGACCCCTTATCCTCTTCTCCCCCATTCTCCTCTCTCTCTCTCTCTCTCTCTAGAATAAGGTGACGAAGTAAAGAACTAATCGACTATGAACTGAAGCAAGTACTATAAGTAGTGGTGGTTTCGAGAAACGAAAAGTTAGGGAAAATGGCGGGATTCTTTTGGGGTGTGGCAATGGAATGGCGGGACAAGAATTGGACAGTCGATTGGAATTTTTTGGGTTAAGTGGGAGTTGAGGAATTGGGTCCGGATTAGGACTCTGTGATTAGAGCATTTCTATGTGATTAGAGAATTTCTGCCGATTTGAGCTGGGGTTCATTAGGACTCTCTAATATCTGGACCTACATTGATTTTTAATTTACGCGTTTCGTCGGTCTTGCTTGCAGGGTACATGTGTCGAAGTCTTAGTAGTTTTGATTCTTTTTTGTATTTTTTGATGGAATCTGTATTGCCTTCGGGTTTTATAATGAAATTGACAGTTTCAAAAAAAAAAAAAAAAAAAACAGCCTTCGTCCATTTTTTTTCCCTCAAAAATCCAATTTGGGTAGCACCATCTCCAATGTCAATACCATTTTTACTCAAATTTACTAAATTTTTTAGACATTGTCGAGTTCTAGGAATGGAAATTAGGCACATATCTACTGTCTATATGTGAGAGGACAATCAATGGCATTAAATGTAAATAAGAGACGGGAACAAAATTGGGGTGGAGAGAGAATGTACAGGGAAGGGAGTTTGGAGGGGGAAAGGAATGGTGCTACTGGCACATATACAAATCCCTTTTTGGGCCCATTTTGGGTCTCAAAAAAATAATCGGAGTCGTTCATTTTGTTTAAAATATTTTTCTTATGATCCCTATAAAAAAAAGCTCAATCTGATATCGGTTAAAACATCTACAAAACGTCCAATTTTGTCCCATAATTTAAGCCTGAATTCTAGAGCAAAGTTTGGATGTTTCGTAATGCACTTACCGATACCGGATTGAGCTTATTTTTTGCAAATACCATAAGCAAAGTATTTCAAACAAAATGAGCGATTCCGATTATTTTTTTGAGACTCAAAATGGGCCCAAAAAGGAGTTTGTACCCAATGGTACAGATTTTAATCTGTACCATTAGACTTTCTGGGAGAAAGCAAACAACAGTGCTACTTGCACATATTTTTGTGCACATATAATGCACATACATTTTTTTAGGGGCTCATACCATGGTTCCACAAAATGATCCGAACCGCTCGTCTTTTTTAAAATATTTTTTGGAGGGTTGTTTAGGGTCGACCGGTGAACAAAGCTTGGCCAAACAAAGCTCCAACGAACAAAACAAAGCTCTGGCAATTCCAACGAAGAAAGCTCAGCAACGGTCGGCAGCTCACTCCGGTAACGATCAGCCAGCTCTAACAAAGCTTAGCAACTTCGGCCAGGTCTGATCTCTTTCTCTCTAAAGAGTCGTTGCAAAAATGGGTAAAAGCTTTGGGTTGTCCTATTTTTTGGTAAAGAAATAGGTAAACCCCAAAATAGAGAATGGTTTAGGTAATGCATTGGAGAGTAGTTTTTGAGGGTTTTGCTTAAATTTTAAATTTGGATCATAAAATGGGTAAGAATCGAAGATGGTCTTAAAACTCTTACCCTTTTTTTTGCTCCCTTTCAAACCAACATAGCACCTATCAATCCAAGGGTATACTTGTCCATGTAAATTATGAATACCATGAGTTGGTGATTTCGAAAACCTTCACCGGCAATTGTTTGCTCCAAAGTCCACTAAAACGTAATTTCCCCTTATAGCTCTATTTTTTTTTTTTGTCATTTCTTGCAACTATGACCTTAGTTACATAATCCTTCAAAATGACTTACGCTCATGCTCTCAATCTTCACACTCAAAAATTTTAGTTGTTTTGGAGGTTTTTGAAAAACGTTTTTATGCTCGCATTCGCGCTCTCGCACCCGCCCGCGCTTTATGTGACTTAACTATGACAACGTAACTTATCCAATTGAAGTTAGGGTGTTGATGTAGAAATTACTCCATGTTTATCAAATTTACACAAAGAACATGATCTAAATGAAAGTTAATGTAAAATTCATGAATGATTTCGGCAGATTGTGCCAAATTGCCAGTAGTCGATTTCTCACAAAGAATAGAAAATACTTGGCCTTAATTTGGAAAATAGGCTCATATTCTAATTTGGAAAAAAAACCCGGTAACTTTCACCGACAACCCCTAAAGTTTGTCTTAATAACGGATACCTATATGCATGAGAAATAAAAATAAACCACCGGTGGTTTCTATGTGCATTTCACCAACACCCCTAATCGACAATTGTTTGTCCAAACATGTGATGGAATAAGCCAAATATAACTTATATCTAAAAATTCACTATTTCTCATATTAAACATTCAAAAAAGAAAAACCATCAACTCTTACTTATTTTCAATCAAATTGACTTTTTTTGCCCATTAGAGAAGCTGTCTTGATAAAAAGGGTAAAATTCATTAATAACTATCTATATTTTTTACTGCTCCAAAGAACCATTTTTTTCAAAATTGACAAATTTATTACTTTTGGGTAAAAAAAAGAAAGATTGAGAACGGGGGATCTTTTTGGTAGTTATATTCAATTTTTAAAAAATGTCGATTTTTTCAAAAAAAGACACTTTTTAACTAACAGATGTTATTGCTACGAGTCCATTTGCTACTGCCACGAAAGTTTACCCAATATGCCGTTTTTATTGTTTCTGATTTTTTCAGTTTTCTCACGTCCCATATGACATTCTCTCTCTCCGGCTCCCATCCGCCGTTGATAATCCGTCGAATCTACCCTAAGAACCAAACCAGAAATTCAAACCCAGCATTCCCTATACTACTTCCAAGGCTGTTATCTTGAATCGAACAAGAAATTCGATACATTCAATAGAGACTCAGCATCTCTCGCCCACCCAATCAGAAAAAAGAAGAATTTGCGCCTTGCAAAGAAAAGAAGAACCCAGATCAAAAATAAACATCACACAAGTTGTCTTGCGGTGTTTAGCAAGGAAGGGGATGGATAGATTTATGGACGGTGAACTGATTTATCATTGATGGAAGGGAGAGGAGAGATTGTTTTGGCAGTGAGAGAAAGTAACAGCAAGTAGAAACGGTGAGAGAGAGAGCGAGGTACAGAAGATGAATCGTTTGTCAATGGGTTTTCACCTGCAAGGTTAAAAACATCAGATGGTGTAAAACATTTGTGGCATTAAACAATACTGCCGTGGCATTATAGCCACCCTTGACTAATTCTATCACTTATTTGATCGAACAGCTGTTGGTTTGGTGTCGATTGAAATAAACATGGAAACCACATGGCTTTTATAGACATTTCTCGTACAAGAGGACAGTATCTGTTATTAAGACAAACCTCTGGGGGTGTCAGTGAAATTTATCCTAAAACATAAAACTAACAATAGAAGACAAATGAGAAATCAATACAAAATTTCCAGGAAGGGGTGTTACTCAAGTACATTCAATATGATTCCACCAAAGGACTCCTATACAATCTCTATGTACAAAAAGAATTAGAGGAACAGAACTTATCTCCCCTATCCCAAAACTGACCCTACATAATACCAGAATAACCCATTTCCGTGCCACCGAGGAAAAAGCCCCATCGCACTACGTGAATCGACCAAATTCCTTACTTTCGAACTTGCAGTGAAACTAACTATACATTCTGAATCGAAATGATAAAAAATGGGAAGAGAGTGGAACTCGAATTTTACTATAGGAAATGATAAAAACTGGGGAGAGTGGAACTCAAATTTACTATACAGATTGAGCACGCATCTTTTCATGAATGTCCAGCACAACATCCCGCAGCTCAGGAAAAACTGAGATGAGTACCAGTTCAAGTATTCCATAAGCAAGCTGCTTCAAACAGACTGTAGACTGAAATTTACACACAACCACGCGCTTTAATGAAGTGAAATCTCAGCACCCTAAATTTCAAGAGAAGGATTAGAGAAGGTTTTGTTTATTGGGTTACCTGAAGGAAGAAATATATATCTTTCGCGCAACGTCTGTATTGCTTATGCCCAATCAAGCTGACTAGCGTAGTTGGAGCTCCATCTGACAAAAGAAAGGAGCAACTTAAGGGCCTATTTTTCACAAGAATACAGGAACAGGATGATTAATTTTATTAAGTGGCAAGTGACCCTGAATACTTGCAGATGCTGCCAAAGGTCCTGACTAACGGCACATGAGACTGTAAGAGTCTGCAAGAAATCACAGAGCTAACGGCTTTAGAAAGCCATGAAGATTCCTATTTTCACCTTTTTATGTGGATTTCTCTTCCAACTTTTTTATATACTTCCGCTAAAACAATATCCCATAAAGGTAGAGTTGATTATGTTACATAGACTCTTCTAAGTAAATGAATTACCTGTGTCGGTCATTGGACACTTGGATACGGTATGGGTTGTATGTCCAGGGTTGTGTGTCCGAAGTGCCTAGTCGCACATTCATGTTTCACCCAATGAATGTAATTGCTAATTTGAGTTTCCTATATTACTAATTTGAAGTGCATATGGAACTCCCATATCATGCATGAAATCCACTGCGTCAGCTTTGTAAGCACCATATATGCATATTTTTTTAGTGTCCACGTGTCCTGATACATAAAATTAGATGCTAATGACCCTTTGACACATATCTGCATCCGCCAAGTGTACCAGAGTCCATTTAACATAGAGAGTTAGAAAATCCAACTTTCTGTAACACCAGTCAGGACATACTAACAACCTAGAAGATAAGGTTGCTTGCCAAAACGAAAACAAAATGTCAAGTAGGGAATGTGCAGATGATGTTAGTTGCATATTGATGGCATGCATGAAAATACAAACAAAGATTCTAGAACTGTTAAAAATACACTCATTTCAAAAGAATCAAAACCCAGCGTCTTCAACTGATTCTACGGTAATAGGAAATTTTTTTACACTTGGACTCGGTCAACAAAGACTCAGATCTTATAATAAGACACTAAATAGTAGAAAAACTTTTCTTCAACTTGCTTCCACAAATTACAAAAAGACACTTCTTTTTGCTGCAAGGATGAAGGAGTTAAGCCCACAATGAAGTTACACACAAAAACACATGTATATGATAAAACATTGACACATGCCCAGAAGTATAGTAGTAGTAAACATTTACATGCAACCTTGAAACAAATATAAGATCCTTTGCAGAGAATATTAATGACCAGATGGAAAAAGCAAAGAAAAATTTGCCACGAGCAAAAAGAGAACAAGGATAGAGGGAGAAGAAAGAAAACATTACTCACTGAAGATCATTTTCTTGACATCACTAGCTCTACGAGCAGCCTCAAGCCGTTGCTCAAACGACCCTGGTTTAGAGACGTTACTGCTACGATTTGTAGTTGGGAAAGATCTTTGATTAGGTTGAGGAGCATCATTTTCCCTTTGAGTTCTTAGTCGCAGAAAGAATGTGCCATCAGGCCACAGAACCTGAACAACAAAATTCATCATCAGAAAAAACAGAAAACTTCCCATCAACTTTTCTTACTATTTTTGCACTTCTTTCCACTATAACTGCGATAATGGTTCTTGCATAACAGATAAATAAAAATACTTGCCAAACTTGGGGAGTAAAAACTGCAGACATATCTAGACATTAGAATGCAAACTTTGCATGCTCACGTACTTACAAAAACTAATTAGCCATGCTCCACCAAAAGCACTCCTGTTTCAAGAAATATCAACAATACTAGCTACAAGTCTCTCAAAAAAATGAAGTCTCCAACATATATGAGGTAAATTATGAATCTCGTATATGCGCACAGGGAAAAATTTTGTCTAAGCCAATTTGTTTGTTTGGCATGAAGAGCTTATTCCATTTTTTAAGTGGTTGTGCTCCAACGTTGTGTCAGTATTGATGAGAAAACTAGCACCACCATCCTAATTATGCACAAGGTGTCAGCATTAGCCACTTCTATCCTTAGCTGCACCTGAGGTTGAGTGGCTGATTCCTGCCTAACTTTGGAAACAGCACAAATATGGAAGCACAACCAAAAAGGTCACAATTAACTTGGGAAGAAACCGTAGTATTGCATACATGACCTTCAACCCTTTTTGAAGCAATTTTATCCATACAAGAAAATAAAAAAGGAAAAGGAAGAAAATAAAGGAACAACAACAAAGCAACCAGAATAAAACAAGTGAAGGAATCTCGCTAGCTAATGAACTCTTGACAAGCCAAAACTCATCCCAAAGTGCAATCTCTAAATAGACAGCTAAGACTTTTGGGCACCAATTTGTGCAGACCTCGACACTGCCTGACAGAAATTCTTGGGAGAAAATGTCCATCAAATAGAAAAAGAATAGAACACACTTACCCAACAAATGCACCAGAGATTAAAAGCAAAGATACAGCAGATCATAGAAGGTAATTTCTCACATTTTGATGTAATCTAGACCTTGGATTACAAAGCTTTCGATCTTTTAACACCATAAATCCGCATAACGAAGACTAGAGAAATGTAAAGTCCTTACATCTTGGACCCATCGAATCCCTAGAGCAATAACATCATCTCTTCGAAGCCACTGGATTTGCCTCAGGAGCCAGTCATCAATTGCGTCTTCCATCATTAACTGCAAGATTTGCTTTGATATCCAGAAAACTTGTCTTCTGCATTGACAATTAAAAGAACAATAAGATAAAGAGGTATACCCACTTTTAGCTTTACGAATTCCAGCATCCAGAGGTTTACAAATATCCCTTGACACATAACTATCACCAAGGACTCCATTAATGGAGCATAAATGAGATCACAGGTGATAGAAGGCAAATGTCATTCGAATCTGCAACTCTAGTTGTTAGAATCTCATGATTCAGGATTAGCAATTATGTTCCATTCAATTTGGCCCCTATTTGACCTAAACTCCTTGTCCGGATCTCAAATTCTACCAAAATCATGGGATATGATTCACGTGATTTCAAATTCAAAACCACAAAACTCCTTTTCTTCAGTTTTTTCATTCATTGAAAATTAACCTCCCCAAGGCCTTTGACCATAAAAATAAAAATAAAATAAAAAAAAAAACCTCCTTTCCCCATTTCAAATGGTGTGGAAGATCATTAATACTCTCTTTTAAGGGATGGACAACTCATTTTTCTGTCTCCATTCACAAGAAATAGATGAAGTGTATTCTCAAGAAAAAATGCAACTAATCATGTGAATTCATGAAAATATAGCTCACCTTAGCCAGCCTCTTCTCTTAAGTTGAAATATATTATCAACTAAATTCAACACTGGTATGCTTAAGTTTGGTGGAGTCCACTGCAAAGAAAGAGTCACCGAACAGAAGTTCAGGAAAAACCAAAATGCAAAGATTCGCGAAATGGTTAAGCAAACCCAAGAACATATTTTCCAATAAAACATGTTGATTTGATACTATCTCCTTCCTTTAATAAACCACATGGCTCAATAACTGATGTACAACAAACATTCTCACAATTGATATAGGGCACAAATGGAAGTAAGAGACGGTGATAATAGTTGGTTTCCACACACAAAGAAAATAATAATGTGGGTTTCTTTGTTGTTCGAAGCATAGTAAAGATGGTATGAAATAGGAGTCAATAGCTCACATGTATGGAAAAGACTAACGGTTTAGAGGTGGTTCTGCACTGTGAAAATTACCCAAGAGTGGTATGCCAAAAAGATGATAGGAGCTGGTGATTTATTTATGCAATTGAATTGGACAATTGATCAAGGTATAGGTTATCAAGCTTAACAATTTCTCGTTCTTGGGGTGGAAGGCGTAACAGTGTATGAATTAAAGAAGAATAACCCCACTATCACATGTAGTTTGTCGGTTACAGTTGCCTATGACAATCCAAAGAATCTTCAAAGCTGCAAAACAAACAGTAGATAACTTGCTCTTCTTACAAATAAAATGAGCATCCCGTGGTCATACATTAACAACCGATATCTAGAAAACCCCAACTGTAATAAGACTTGGACTCCATTGGTAAACAAAGAGAATTTGACAAAAGTGATGTGAAAGTACTAAAACCATGATGCATATAACACACCCAAAACAAGATGGGGTTCTCTGTTCTCTTGAAAGTTAGAGGCTTATTCCTACTAACTCCATTCCCGTCTAGCCTTTTGTAAATAATGATATGCCTCATCCATTCTAGCATAAAAATAATAATTCAGAACTGATTCCAAAAACCTAGGTTGGCTGGTCCCTAGAAAATTTACTCTTATCTAGTCTCTTATCCACTATCCAGGTAATGCTGCTGAATGCACCTCAACTTTCATGAATGAGCTCTAATTACATAAGAAACATCTTATGTGGATTCTCCTTTGAGGCGTTTACTGGAACACTTAGCCCATGCATCATTATCTAAAACTTAGTGCATACAATTATCTTAGTTCAACAAAGGTAGCAAACATCGACATTTACACCACCCATACATTTATATTCAAAGCTTAGCATTCCTCAAGTTCAACCAATCAAGTTCACTGTTTTCAGAAGAAGTAACTTGGGAAGTACTGTCATTAAAAAGTTGTTCCCTCCAAGGAAATTATGCAGGAAATAGAGTAAACCCACTTGACAGAAACCTCAACCCCCGATAGTGAATTTGGCAGTATCTCCTACATTTCAAGGTGCCTAATGGCAATCTCATGGGCAATTTGACTATTCAATTACAACACAATTTACCATTTTCTTGTGCTTCTGCATTTAAAACATATGCACATAGTAAGATGGTAGACTATGTATTAAGTAAACTAATAAGAAGAATCCTGACAGAATTTTGGGCTTTGAGATTTCTTTCACCAAGAAACATTTAGTCAAGAACGTATCATTTCACAGGTGTCTACATGCTTCTCATGTTCAAGGTGCATTAAGTTATTACATGCCAGAAATGGAATCAATTCATCACACCAATTGATAGGATCAACAGTACTAGATCACTTTTGCTCAATGGAGGAAAAGGATTCATGTAGCCGACCCCAAGTGATTGGGACATAAGGCTCGGTTTGGTTTGGTAACAGTACTAGATCACTTTTCTCAATCTCTGTCAAAAATATCTGCTTTGTTCGTTTAGATATTTAACTTTGTTTTCTAATCATTATCCTACATCTTTTTTCAATCATTACCCTATTTTTTCAATTATTACTTTCATTTCTCTCTCTCCAATCATTACCCTATTTCTCTCCCCACCCACTACCAAAACTAAAACACTCAAAACTCACAAACGAACAAGGCCATCATTTTTAACAAGGTTACTAAACTCATAAGATAAGTACTTCTCCAGACTGCCCATTAATTGCTGAGATCCTTCACCGTTAGGATTCAATCTAACTTGTTTCTCATGCAAAAAAAGAAACCGATAACTCTCTAGCAAAATGAATTGGTTCAGTTTTTATTATATCTTGAAAGTACGTCCAGCTCATTTGGTGTTGGTCCACACAAGGTGTAAAGAGAAGTTGCTATCCTCCTCCTGATACATTCTAATAGAAAAAATAAAAAAGAAGTCTAAAACAGTACACCATACAGATATGGCGAATACGAATACTTTTCAGATATGAATACTATCAAAAAAGATGACAGTGGTGGTGGTGATAACACTTTATAACGAAACTTCAGTGGATGAGGAGCAGCACATTACCTATTCACACACTAATAAGCAGCGCAGCAGCATATATATATGCAGGAAGAAATAAAACTAAGCAAAACATCATCTGAGATAGAGCTTCAAAGATAATCTAAGAATCTTTAAGGTAGAGGGTGATATCAAACAGGAAACAAAAAGCAGTCCTCTGATTGCTTGGTACCTCTGGTAGCACTCCAGCCGGATAATCCAGGAGATCAGAGGTGACTGGGAAACCTGCCGGAGGATATCCTCCCAGGCTGAGTGATAGAGGTTCTGTCTCTAAACCATGTTTCTTCTCGGAATTTAAGCTTCTAAATTCGTCACCACGTTTAACCACCCTAGGTGGGAAACTCTTTGAACTCAATTCATTGTCTGAATGCCACCCATTAGCTTGCACACTAGATCCTACTTCCTCATGTCCACGAGTTCCATCTTTATCACCTTCCTCATCAGAAACGCTTTTTGCTGATTCCGTGGTAGTTTGCCACGACAGATGTCGGCTAATCTCGTCAGCATTCCAGGATAAGTTCCTGCCCGAAGTTTCAGGAGAGGCTTCATGAGGAGAGGAAGATGGACCAGCCACTTTCCGCATTAAGCCATCGGAAACCCCTTTGAACTGGCGCACGATATCATCCACAGCATCATCCACACTTACTTTTGATTCCAACAAAAGAATGGGTGACCAAAATGAATAATGTCATTATTGTCATCGTTTAACAAAAATAAAGTAGAAAATGAAAATCAATCAGCCAAGGAATGTAACAGAAAGAGAAATAGCATAATGACAGATAGGAAGATCCTGTATCTCCAGAAAAGGAGAGTTTGTACACATGAAACCCATCACTAAAATGGCGCTTTGAAGCAATTTCACTATGGCTATTTGTTCGTGTTCCAGTGAACTCCAAACTGGTAAACAAAGATGTAGTTCATCTGCAACATTTCTGAGACGAAGTGAAACATAAACCAAAAGTCATCTAGCCAACTAAAAGTCTTTTAAGTTCAAGCAATAGACTGGACCAAGGATCAAAATTTCCTTGAATTGTTTCAGAAAGCATAAAAACGAAACCATTCCAAGGACGTAACACAAATGTCTCTAAAGAGACAAGAAACTATATAATGCAAGCAGTGTTAACCAGCATAAACTAGTTTATGATCAAACATATACACATACAGATGATTTTTGAATTCGCACAAAGAAAAAAGTAAAAAATAAAAAAGTTCTATGGAACAAGTATTCGGAAACCAAAAATGTTCTGGCTGCTTTAACAAAACAAATGGAAACTTTGCTTTTGGCACAGGACAGAAAATACATGATCCGCAACTTATGAATACAAAATTCTGAGCCTACCACCTACTCTGATGTCATATGAACTAGAAGTCTAGAAGTGATTAAAAATAGGTATTATGCATTCATTACATGACACCACATCCAAACAGATACAATCCAAAAATATCAGAATCTAGGATAACAATTCAACAGTAAGAAAAGCTGCATACCTGCCAGGCTTCGCATTACTGAGGAAGATTTTCCGAAAGAGTAATTCTTCATCACAAAGAAAACAACTATTAGACTTGAACGTTCAACTATGAAGGCAAAATTACACTTCCTGATAAAACAAAATTTCAAGAAATGCAAACCTTTGATGAAACACTCAAGAAGTCCCACACTTCATGTTGTTCAGCTACATTAGCTATTGACAGGAGATCCTGGGAAATACAGCAAAAACAGTATGACAACAAAATGGAGAGGAACATTTATAACAATCTGGAGAAGAGGGAGGACTATACTTGGAGATATTTGTCAAGTTGAATACAGCGCTGATGAACAAAAGCATCTTCTGTGCTTGAGGAAAATATCCTCTTGGGAGGCAAATGCAAAGTATAGTTAGCAATGTCCTTAAGGTGACGATGTAATCTCTCAAAATTCCTATATCTGTTGATGAAATTCATAAATCAATAAGAAAAAGAAAAAGGTAAGGAGATGCAGAAGAACATAATGATGAATCGCTGATGAAGACAAAAAAAATATGGGTAAATCACGCTGACCACCCCTAGGTTTCTGAAAATTACAGCAGCACTCTTTACTCATTAGCTTAGAGAAACTGCACTTACCTCACCCACACCAACAATGAACATATCAGACACAACAGAACTTCTGAAATTAGGATCTTTCCCATAGATATATCCACTGATGTAAAGTACACATTAACATTCCTTCTGAAATATAGAAATTACTTAGCTGCCTATTCTCTCTCTCTCTCTCTCTCTCTCTCTCTCTCTCTCTCTCTCTCTCTCTCTCTCTCTCTCTCTCTCCCCTACCCCTTCCTCATACCTATACCTACCAATGCCACTGCCATAACAACTCAATTCCCAAGTCCAGTTTCAGTATCATCATTATCGACCAGTCTACGACCCCCCCTGTACTACCCGCCACCCTTCATTTCTGTTACCAGTACCCATACCAATGCTGTTGTTACCACATCAATTCCACCACCACCAATTAACAATGCCGATTAGGTCCTACTTGTTTTCATAGTTGGCCGTCAAGACTTCCAGTTCCAACTTTCACAGTTCAGGCCGTGACTAGACAAATCAGGGTTACAGCGATTGACACTTCCTTTCACATAGTGAGATCCAGCAACCAGGGAGGTTTACATAAGAGGGTTTCCTGTTGAGTAGAGAGAGAGAGTGGAGAGTGGGCGTTCTTTGTGCTGGATGCAATGGTGGTGGGTGGCCAATGAAGAGAGTTTGGAGTTTTTTGGGAGAGACAGAGAGAGGCCATGGTATGGGCGGTGACAGCGTGGCAGGAGTCGATGGTTGTGGGGAGAAGATGTGTGAGAGAGAGGATAGGTAGTGATGTAACAGTGGGGAAGGCTATGAACCTATGCTAGAGGATGGCAGTGTGAGGGGGAGAGGCGTCTAATGGTTAGAGCAGGGGCATGGGGCTCGGGCTTGGGCTTTGTCATGTTAGAGAGCGGCTCAGGGAAGAGAAGAGTGAGAATGAGAGACCTTGAGAAGAAAGAAGAAAAAGGGTGTTCTGTGGCTTCGATAGTTTTGTAACATTCAGTATTTACTTTAGCAACAGGGTTATCTGTTCTGTAGGAATCAGGGTAGGTAACTTATTTGACAACATCAGTGCATTCTATTCAGTTGTTTAGCTGACTAGCGGCACAGAGGGAAATGTTTATGTGACTATAACCTCAAGGGACTGAAGGGAGCACGGTGTAAACATGAGGGACCAGTTGTAATTTACCTAATAGTCCGGGTTGGTCAACTGAAAAACATCCAAGAAAGGACCAACAATGATAACAAAAAAACTTGAATTACTGTAGATGAATAAAGGATTAAAGTAACTTTATCAGCACGAGGATCAATGAAGAAACACAAGCAACAATAGAGATAAAAACAAGACCTTCTTTTCACAAACCAAGTGTTTTTATCTGCGTCTGTCACTGCAATTGAATAAACTGCAAATGAGTTTGACCCAAGTTTCTCAAAGTATGCTCCTATAACCTGTACACAGTATTAGGATGCATCAGAAGCTGGTGATGAGGCACAAGTAAAAGACGTCAACCTAAATTTTAAGGCAACTGTAACCACCACAGATTAGATAGCATGAATGAAAATTACTCTTCAGTCTTCAACACCTGTATATATATTATTCAATTTACAGACCATGCCAAATTACATGTACACCTCACGAAGGAAAAGGGAGAGAGGACAGGAGGGGAGTTTACCCGGCCCCTAAGCTTGGAAGTGTGGCTTCCTTCACTACGGAACACCATATCTGAAGCACTCTTAACAGCATGCACATCATTATGCTTGTCAAAATCAGAGCTATAGAACTCGGAAATAATGGGTCCGCTACCCTCACTCGTGATTGAATTTCCCATGTTAGGTTCTTTAAGGGCAGAAGTGCTATTTGATCTCTTAAGCACGCACTTAATCCCACTATTAATATTAGAAGCAGTACCCTCCAATCCATCAACAAGAGATGCTCCGCCAATAGAATGATGCTTGTTCAGTCCATGAGATATATGCATCAGATTGTTGTTACCTTCACTTAGTCGAGTCTCTGTCCTTGATCTTGGTGGTAACTTCACCAGAGCTTTATCTTCTGTTGCAGAAGAAATTTCAAGCCTGTGATTCGAAATCTCGTTACCCGAACTTTTTGTATGTTTCACATTATTTAGTCCTGAACCCTTTGAAACAGGAGCCTGAAGCCCTCCTGCACTCTTCTGAACTTTCTTTCTATAATTTCTACCCCTGGCCCACATATTTTCGAGATTTTCAGGCATTAGAACCTCTGTTCTTCTCTGGGTAGCTGCCTCTATTACTCGCGCCCAATCAGGGGGCCGTGGTTGCATAGTTTCCTCACCATGTATATTAGAATCCAAATTTTCTGAAGCATCCAGGGAAATCCCTTTCAGATTGCCAGCTCCTGGCATCGCCAGATTGGTCCCTTGATTGTAGGAAGATGCATTTCTCCTTGAAGAAAATTCATTTGGTATGAACTCTGCAGCAACAGAATGATCACTGTTATGATCCCCTACATTAGGTGGCTGGTCATCACCCGCCGCTTTACTCCCATCATCCTTAATAGCAAGGAAAATATACTCGATCAATTCATTAATGTACCTGGAAACAAGTAAATGTCCAATCAACATGGTACTAGTTCTACTTGAGCGAAAAGGTCATAACTAGTGTACTTTACACCACTCATTAATTAGTGTACTTTTATACTTGATCAACCCAAAGCTTAAGCTATTAGAAAATGGGGACAACAATATATTATGAAGCTATTCAACAACCTCCCTCACATGCGATCTCATCTTGAGCATGAAAATGCAAACATTCATACAAATGGAAAGGGGAGATGCATAATACAAATGGAGAACAAATGCAATCAGAGAAACTTGAATGCAAGACCTCCAGAATCAAAGATCTGATACCATGTTGGATCATCAATTCTTCCAAAAGCTTAAAATCTTAGAAAATGAGCACAACAATTAGTCCGAAAACACATAACTCTGAAAACACAGGTTGCACGAGATTTGCCATTCATTCAGCCTTACTTAGAGGAGATTCAGTATGTGAAAATGAAATTCTACTTGTGCAAGGTTCAAGTAAAATTATCCAGAAGTCTCCAAAACACCAAACAATAGGGTACTAGGTGAATTTATTCCTATCAGGACAAATATGTGGGGGAGAGGGGCTATTTATGCAGCCTCTCTGTCTGTGGAAAGGGCAGTCCCCATATCAAAAAACAAGATTTTTGCAACTGCTATTGTAGAGATAAGAGGAATACAGAACAGTACTGCATTTAAGAGTCCAGTTTGTGGAAAGAACGTCAATGAAGCTTTTTCTGCTGTGAAAATAAGCCTTGTTCTGATATTGAATGTCACAAAATACTGTTTAAGTCTTCAAGAATCCAATGTGAAAGAACAGGACTCTTGATGAAGACCTCTCGGCTCCCTGTTTCCAACATGTATGATACTGTCATGAAGCCCATTACTGAGTTACAGAGTAAAATCCGTACGGGAAGTACATTTGGAGATGACTAGTACCTTCTACAAGTATCCTAGCCACAAATCGCTCAGCAACCTTCCCCGTTAATTCTATTTTGTTTGTAAACTTAAATTGCATTCAATAATGACGACTTCATCATAAAGAGAGGATATTCTTCTCTTAGTAGACGAAAACCATATTGACTTCAGGGGAGCAACCTATGTGTCCTATGCAAATATAAAATGTTCAATGCATAAACTCTGAAGCAATGATAACTCAGAATGTTTATTATGTTTCTTTTGTCATGCTAATTATTTTACACCTTAAACCTTTGAAAGCAATAAACATTCAGATTTCAGCAAACTCAGTTAAAAGGCTAAATGAGAATGAAATTTATGCTAACTCACATTGGGCTTGCAAAATTCATTATAGGTTGCATCACCATGCAAGTTACGAGCTCTCGGGCAATGCATCGCACCAGTGGACATTGAGCTTCTCTAGGTCTTAGCACTACAGCTAACAACCCACCTACAATACGCTGAAGAACCTGCAACAAGCAAAAGCATCATATATTCATATTGCATGCCAATAGCCTAATCAATGAGTTGGAAGGATTTTCGTCAGGACACTCCACTCACACCTTGTACTCACACTCTGGAGATATTAATGCAGGGTGAAGCTCCTTGGAAACCATAAGATGGTGTTTCAAGCGTTCATCCCTTTCTTCTGATGACAGTGTTCCCATGACCTCCACGCCTATAGCAGCTTGGTTTCTTCTAAAAAGATCTAGGTGATCCCCTACCAAGTCAACTACATCCCTGTTACAATAACAAACAAATGCTTCCATTTTTACTTCATGACAATGTGCAATCCTATGGACACTTCTGGGAAACCATTAACAGAATTATAGCAACTCAGCTGAAAAATACCTTGTCAACAAGTCAACTAAGTTAATCTCTTTGACCCTTCCTGATATTTCAGCAAGAACATCCATGATTATCCCACGCATGAGTTCAGGGGCCTCCTTATCTGGTGTAATATCTGAATACCATAAATCTGTAACAAAATCTTGCAATAGTTTGTTGACAAACTCCTCCATTGAAGCCTCTACAACAGGGGCGTCAATTTTTTTCTTCCATTTTGGTGGGGGCGGCAACGTTGAAAGCCGAGAATCATTCACCGAGAGCTGCTTCTTCTCTAAGATTGATAAGTATGTTTGCTGACGAATTTTTCGCACTTTCCAATGGAACTCCACCTCGTTAAAAAGAATCCGCAATACAGAAACAAATAGTATTGATATAGGAATATTCATCCACATTGATTTACTCGTATCTACAAGGAACCAACAAAAGTTTAGATACACAATGCTGCACAAAGGTCAAACAAAATGATAGAGGCAAGATTTTCAGAATTAAGTACCGCCGCACTAAGAAAAAACAAAAACTATCAGAAAGAAGAGAAAATCAGTAAATCAACAATTGAAAACACGTTTCATAACAGTTGTAAGCAGATAGAATGATTTATCCTCTAACCTACATGTTTGGAAGATATGACGAGCAAAGTGATGCAGTCCATAATAAATGCAATGGGTAGTTTGGTAATTCCACAAAATTCAAAGTCATGGGTTGATGGGTTTTCCCTAGGTTGATGTATTATCCTGCTAAGTACATGCATTTGCACTTAGATATATTTAACCGCAAGTTTCTACTCACTAAATGCAACTACTAGGCTTATTTTATCACTTTGACGCCCTAGTGATTACGCAATGTATCCAATTATCCATCCATTACTAGGTTCATTCATCTCGTGATAGATCCATTGAATGAAACACATGTTGGGAAGCCTATAATTGATGTAACTGCAAGACTATGAGGAATGGATGAATGAAACTATCAAAATTCCAGCAGCTTTGAGCTTCAAGATTATGTGATGCAATCCTCTTTCTTTGGTATGATGCCTAAGGATTTCTAGGTGTGAGGCCCCCAACCATTCCCATTTCTTTTAGTTTGATCATCCTTAACCCTATTTCAAGTCTGTCCTACATCACAAACAAATCAGAAGCGCTGAATTTTCATTGAATATATGCGATACGAGAAAACAATGACTCCACTAAAATAAGGGTGAAAATAAGTTTCACCATTTTTTGTAACTACCACCTCCGATCTAATTCACTGATATAAACCTAGGACCAATACAAGAATCGAATATTCGAAACCTGATTGAGGTGTTAATTATCATTGCCTCGTATCAAAATGCAATCAGCTTCTTGGTCTAGACACCTACATTTGGATGATATCACATGCAAATGTATCTAAGAACTTCAAAATGAAAACCTATTTGAGCTTAATTTAATACTGGCTTACATCATATGCAAATTCAACAGTTTCTTGGTTGACACCTACGTTTCGGGTGGTATTACAAGCAACAAAACTAGTTGTTCTGAGCTTCCATCGGTTATGCAGGATAAGATAAAAGAATGAACTGTGCTAAACAAAGCACACAATTCAAGTACAACACTTACATGAGATCACATTCTACAAAAACAACACTATACCAAGACAACAACTGAAAATTCATTTTTTCTTTTGATAACTTAGGAGCCGGCCAGCTCACACGCATATATCAACTAACAGTGGCACTGGCACCTATCCCACCTTCCACTAGCCGGGCTTAATTAAAACCGCGGCAAAGCCCCGCATAGATTGGCCCCAAAGGAGTCGATAGCACCACTGGCGGAGCCACTAGAGGCCCACCGGGGGCACGTGCCCCCGGTGGATTTTCCCCCCTTAGTTTTAGTTTTACTTGAATCAAATAGTTTACCACATCGCACATATCAAGTATATTTTGTTCAAGTACTCATAAATAGGGTGAACATTATCTATTTTATTTAGGATCCATACTAGGTCTCACTTCAATAGTGAAAGACATTTTTTAACGTCTTAACCTTTTAATCATTCATGTAAAAAGATAATCTCAGCTAGATATCCATAAGTGCTTAGTTAACTATCTATTTTGGGTTTAATTATGAACCAAAAATTTAAAGGAAGACACATGTTATTCGATAAAATACTTATTTAAATACGAATGCTTGCTTGAATCATTATAAACCACGCCCCACAAAATTATCGAAGTAAAAATCTGGCATGAACTTTACGAAGAGTTAGTAATGTTCAACCAGTATACTTACCCAAAAAATAATGTCCACCCAGCATGGACAGTGAGTAATGTTCACGCATTGTTTAGGTGGGTGAACAAAATCGTAAGCCAAAACACGAAAACTCCCCCTCCTTTCTCATGATGTAACAAGCAAGACACCGT
Organism: Rhododendron ferrugineum; assembly: GCA_025642025.1. Classification (NCBI taxonomy): domain Eukaryota; kingdom Viridiplantae; phylum Streptophyta; class Magnoliopsida; order Ericales; family Ericaceae; genus Rhododendron; species Rhododendron ferrugineum. The sequence continues at coordinate 6,732,475 of JAOTQK010000020.1, forward strand.
CCATCACCAAAAACCATCAAGTCCTAGGTCAATGGGACGTTATCTGAGGTTGGTTGTCAAGGAAATTTTAGTTTCATAGACCATAGTGCCCCACTAATGCATATTCCTGGCTACACCACAGGTCATAGCAGCCGGGAGGTTTCTGGGACTTTAGGAGACAACAATTGACAATTCAAACCTTAATTGGGGAAGTTTCACGTGACTAATGAGAAGGCTAACTCGACAGTTTCTTGTCCCCAAACAAACAAACCATGCTCAATTCTAACAGAAGTTAAGTACAAAAAAAAAAAAAAAAAAACCACATCCAAAAGAAATACTAGCAAATTCCTTTGGTATTCAAAAAGCTTGGAGCTGAATCGAAACTGTAAGAAAACTTACGTGTTAAGAAGTAACACACGGCGAAGACGCATAGTGCCCAATAAACGGTCCGAAGCTTGAATTCTTCGATCAGATCCTGTACCGTCTCCATCGCCTTCATCTTTTTCTCAAATTCTCCGCCGACAGAACACGACCGATCCCGAACGCTTGTTACGAGAAAACATAATCGATCGGTGACGACAAACTAGGGCTTCGTTAGGGGAACCGTTTCGGAAGCAATCTTGGGGACGTGTTCCAATTTATTCTCCAGAGTAGTATATTTTTTTGGTGTTCGTTTGTGTTTGTATCGTCAGAAGGACCAGCTAGTTACGGAGAGAGAGAGAGAGAGAGAAAACGTGCGAGAAAAGGTGAAAATAAAAGTAGTAGGATATGAAAGAGATACGAAAGAAATACATGAAAGCGTCTACGAGAGACACATGAACGGTCCAGATCAAGTCAGCGTGAATATAGACTATTTTATGAACACTTTTATGTACCGTATCAACCATCGTTATTCTCATGTGTAGCTGCTGGAATTTCTTGAGCCGTTGATTTTTTTGATATGCTGGTCCGAGCAAAATTTCGTGTACGGCATCCTGAAATTAACAATAGAACCGATTGTGAACCGACGGGCACGCGGAGCCCACTTTGGATCCTTCGCGGGTGATTTGAGCCATTCAATAATAATTTAAAAAAAAAATCAGCTCAATTCGATATGTATAAGTACTCGATCTAATCTTTCATTTTACATTTGAGACCGAGACGAATTTAAGAAAGTGTTTTATGCATTTTTTTTGCCCCAATGTTACGACAATTGACAAGCGAAGGCAACTCCAAAGAAGCGAATATTGATCAATAGGATAAAAATTTTAGTTACGTATATATATTATATCAGTACAAGAATTCAGAACAATCACTTGAAAGATCACTCTTCTTTCATTTTGTGTTGCAAAACTACTAATTTGCTCGTGTAAATCAATTTCCTTTTTCTTTTTTTGCCAGAATGGTAAGAGATTTCATTCATACGAATTAAGCATAAAGAGAGGGGGTGTTTCAAAACGATAACTAGTGATATTATTAACTCTTCAAAACAGTACATCAAGATGATAACTCGTCCTTGGATAAATGACCAAGTAACCAAGATGGCGGAGACTCAGTCCAAAGACTCCGTACAATTAAACCTTTCCTAGCAAGAGAGTGAGCAGCTGAATTACAGGTTCGGCAAATAAAAGAAAAATTCACGCACTGGAAACCTCTACCCAACTGCCTAATATCATAAAGAATGACCTCAACTTCA
>JAOTQK010000020.1:6758929-6775039 GCA_025642025.1 Rhododendron ferrugineum
CAATTAATCTCTCCCCAAGTCTGAGTTAGGAAAACCAAACATTTTAATGCTTTCACCATTTTGTTAACTAATTTTTTTAATTCAATCAAAGTTAGGAATGCAATTTTTTCTAATTTGGTTTGCATACAACACTTCCAAGTTCAATCACAGGATTCTCACTACAGATCGAGTAAACTTTGTAACACAAAAGCCAATAACACACAACTACATACACCGAAAAACACACACATCTCACTTAAGATCGAGTAAACTAACCTGATGAACTGCCGAAAATTTTTGTTCGAAGCTTCGACGATTGAAGGTAGCGTCTCCGGAGTAGACGATTCAAACGGAGGCGAAGGACGGAGTTGGGGGAGCACGTCGACTGTTGAACAGGAGAGAGTACGGCGAAGTCTTGAGAGGCTGGGGAGCACAGACGATTTTTCGCGCGGACCAAACCCTAGACAGCGTTGTACAGGGGAATGGAAAACAAGATCAACGAGAAGGAAGAAGGGAAAGATTGGGACAAATGGGAAGGGAACGGTGTCGTTTGTTAATCAAAGGGCAAATTTGTCCACTCACATCATGCTTAATAACTCATACCATGTGTTGGTAATATTTCTTCCGGGGGCCATGTCTTGGTAGTTTCGAAACTTCACACCATCAAACTGGTGATTATTTCCAGTCAAGACCGCCTGCCGGTAATTTTCCCTTGATTGAAACACACGTCGGTTCAACCAGATCGCCAGTTTTCTCTGGTTCGTCGTCTCTCTCTCTCTCTCTCTCACACACACACACACACACACTAGTTAACACAAGAGAAGATCAGACATCAGAAATCGATAATCGAACATCGATCTCTTTTGTATTTCGAAGAGAAAAGCTTCAGAATCAGACGCACATTTCTCAGTTCTTGCGATACAGAAGGTCATAATTTCCTTTGTGTTGTTTCTATGGAGGAGGATAACTCGTCCAAGTCGATAAAGGAAGAGAAGGAAAATCCCGAAGAAGAGCAACCAACGGCAGCAGCGCCGCCTTCGGGCGGCGGCGGATGGGGTGGTTGGGGTTTCTCTCCGCTGTCCGTTTTCTCAGATCTCCAGAAGGCCGCCGCTGTCGCTGCCGAAGAGATCTCTCGCAATGTAATAACTTCCTTTATCTCGAAATGCTTTTTGGTTTTATCAGTGACTGTATTACGGGAGAAATTACATGGTTGTAGTATCGAAAGAAAAAAAAATCATATGGTTTGATACTACTAATGCATCTTGAGTTTTCCCCCACTTCTTTTACGAGGGTTTATTTGGTTGCCGAGAAAATGTAAGATTTGAAGAGTGGATAGTGTTTCATTTACTAGGTTTAGTCCGCTCAGATTGCAAAATAGCTCGGCTATTATTAATTCAACCATGTCTTCGAAAATTGGATGGTAATCCAACAAGTCACAAAATCCTTGCTGCAAAAAATTAAGCACCCGCCCACCATATTTCATACCAAATCTATTTTATTTCCCCAAGAAAAATTTGGGAAAATACTGTCCAAAAGCTACAAAGATAATGAATTTCCAAAAACTAACACAAATTCAGAAAGTACCATATCTCCAATTCTTCACGAGAGTGCAACAGTGTGGCTGTATAGAATCCAAACAGAGACAAGGAGTCGACCCCACTTCAGAATGCGGTTATATACAAACAGGGATAGTAAGACAATGAAGAACGTATATTTTGGTGGAATATTAAGCAACAGGCATGGAGGTAGAAAGAACCAAGTATGTCAGGTATTGGAGCCCGTCCTGAATTTTGCCCACACCTGTGGTTCAATCAGAAAGAAGATTCTCGGAGAACGAATCGGCTTTTTCATGAATAGATTTCTGTGGAAGAACTTCTTGCGACTCAGCACTAGCACCTTTTATGGCTGCTACATAAGCTTCAGCTACATCACCATATTTCATACCAAATGTATTTAGCTGATAATTCTGTGATGTGCTTTCATTGTTGGTGGACTGACGAAATTAAGGTGGATTCAACTGATAATTCTGTGAACTAGCTTACATAATTTGAATATGTTTATGTTTCTGTATGTAATCATCGTAGTGAAGTGATCTGTGAACCAATGTTTTTGCATGCTGACAGTTCTAGATCCTTCAATAATTTCGGTTAGTAAGAGAATATATCGAAATTGTTGGATTTTATCTTGTCATTTCTCTAATGGGGAGTCCTTGGTCCCTCCAAAATCGGGGAGGCAATTAATAAACATGGTTTTATATTGTCCTAATATCATTTACCTAATCATTCAGTGCTATGTTGTGTGATATCCTTGGTACGTATCTTGCAATCTTGTTGAGCTAGGGTTTCATTGAATCAGGCTGCTGAGGTTGCTAAGACTGCAGCAAAGAACATTGCAGATTTGCAGAATGTGGCTGAAGAGTCAGAATCTTCTAAGGAGGGTGATGGGGAAGAGTCGGCAGTTGAGGAAGAAGATGAAGATGAGCATGGCAAGCAGCGTAAGGCTGCTTTGGATAAATTAGAGAAGGCTAGTGAGGATACAATCCTTGGGCAGGCATGTAGCTCAATCTAAGCTATCTTGTGTTTCTTGTCTTGTATTTAGATTGCTTTATTTACTTGTCATATAACTGCCGGATAAGTTAGTGTATGGAAAGTTATGGACCATGCATTCTCCAACTTTTACTTATGTCTCTCTAGCCTCTAGGGGATGATTTTGTCTTAAAGACAGTCGGTGTTATCTACTCAACCTCTTTGAAGACCACCCCTTAGCTAGTGGTGGTCTCAACCCACTGGAAGGGTGATCTACATTCTTTTTTTTTAGCTTGCATTAAGTGCTGTGCAGCCCTAAGAGATCTCTCTCTCTCTCTCTCTCTCTCTCTCTCTCTCTCTCTCTCGGTTAACACACAAGGCACTGGTGATACCTTCACTCCGATATTTGTGCAGTGCTGCCCTAAGAGCTGTCTCTCTCTCTCTCTCTCTCTCTCTCAGTTAACACACGAAGGCACTGGTGATACCTTCACTCTGTTATTTTGGCTCTTATTACTAATGTGATTGCCTGTATACGCCATCCGGTGGTCACTGACTAATTGGTTGTATGATGGTCATGATTCACATGGGCTATAGCTGAGAAATGTTAGGGGGATAGATTTTGTAAGGAGTTGCTTCACTGCGTTTTATGCATCAGCTTTACTTATGTATGATCTTGATTGCTGACTTTAACAGTTGAGCTTTGCAGTCCTGCTAACTTTTCATTTTGCAGGGTTTGAAGGTTCTTGATACTTCTGTGGAGAATTTTGCTTCAGGAGCATGGCAGGCATTAGGAAGTGCTTGGAGAGGGGGTTCCAATTTGGTTCACAAGTATGACTCCGTTTCAAGTCATCTCTGTAAGATGTGTTCTTTTTTATAAACAATCGGATCAGAAAGTAATGTCCAAAGAGGGATCAGGGAAGGTAATCTTGATGGCTAGATACCTGTTAGAATGCCATTATACTATCAGGGGGTAACAGGCAGGGACTTTAGTGGGCTATGCTGCCTTTCCCAACATTACAATTAAAGGTATTGCCTCAAGCTTGGACTGCCATTGGGCCTTAAAAAAACATCCCAATCCCGGTTCTTGGAGGAACTACACCACCCAGGATCCAATCTAACCTAAAAGTTGCCAAATATTGTAAGGGAAATTTTTTTATTCTGCTACTTAGCATGACTAACCTTGTGGCCCAATTGGCTTGAACACTTACTATACCTAAGAGGATTGGAGTTGGAATATTCTTTGTAAGCACAATTTAGGTCCTTACATTGATATTTTACATTTTTTAACCACGAAAATGCAAATATAATATATAGACTAAGTAACTGACGACCCTTTGCTTCTGGATTTATTACAGTGAGCCCCCAAAATATGGGAATAGTACTGTTAGTAACGTAAACAAAATAGTTGTGAATAAAATTACTTTATTTTGCACACATTTGCCAGTATTTAATTAAAATTCTATTATTTTTGAGGAACAGTTACTTAAACAAAGTTTATGGGGTGAAGACAATTACTTTATTTTGCACAAAATTTCCTGTATTTAAGTGATTCTACCTAGTAAGTTGCCCATGAGTTGCTGCATATGAGGCTCGGAATTTGTTGCTTTGGTCTTTGTCACTTGTTTCTTTACCATTAAGGTGCTGCACATTTTTCTGCCAGTGAAAGGATTTTGTTGTTTTATTTTCTTCAGGCTTGAGGATTCTGCTGTAAACCTCGCTGAATCTATTCAGCATGGGGGTTTACCTGCACCTGGTTCTCTTGCACCATCCATAATTGAGGTACTTGTGATTGTGACAATTAAAATCTTGCTTATCCATTGTTTATGCTAGTTTATTTTGCGGCCATTTTTTTACAGAGTGGAAAAGCTTTTACTGCCAAGGGAATGCAAGTTCTTGAGCTTGTAGGTAAGGAGACGATGGATCTTCTGATTACAGAAACTGGCCTTCAAGTTGAGGGTAATCTGAAGGAAGGTCAACCGCAAGATCATGATGATCAAATGTTCGAAGAAGTGACGTTCGACAGATGCTTCTACATTTACGGAGGTCCAGAACATTTGGAGGTCTCTTTCTTTGTCTTCTGTTTGATTATATTTCATGGCAATGTCGGGTTGTGGTACTTGTAGCTTAAGCTTTTATGTTTTTTTTTTTCCAGGAATTGGAGGCGTTGTCCAACCACTATACTCTGCTATTTAACCGGAGAAAAACAAAGCTATCCTCTGAACAGAAGTCCGTTTACGAGGGCAAGCTAAAACAGGTGCAAGAAATCTTCAGGTTTAGTTCTGAAATTGATGGAAGTGCTGTAGAGTCAGAAAAGGGAAAGAAAATTGAAATTGGTGCCGAGGACGGTGCTGATGAGATGAAGATTTTACACGACTCAAGTGTCAGTAAGGCTGCTGAAATGGCTGCTGGGTAATTTTTGCATTATTTTGAGATTTTAAATTTTGTTTTTTTTGTATTCACACTCGCACACACAGAGGTTTGACACCCACTTACGCACTTGTTTACAAATTTTCTTGGGTACTAAATCATTTGTGTATGCATATGAAAAGCACTAAATTAACCATTTTGTAATGACAGAGATTTTAAATTTTGTTTTTGTACTCACACCGGCACACACACAGGTTTGACACCCACTTACGCACTTGTTTACAAATTTTCTTGGGAACTAAATCATTTGTGTATGCATATGAAAAGCACTAAATTAACCATTTTGTAATGACAGTTTATTTGTTTTGTATTCCTCCTGCATAGAAAGATTCATTTAAATGCAAGATACGATTAGATATATGTATTGATTTCACCTCTACAAGTATCGAATTGTAGAATACGTAGGATTTTGAAAACACTGGTCCCCTGTTTTTCTTTGTTGTATCTATCAACCCACCTGAATCATGACTGAGGCTTGAAACTTGTACATGGCACCAAACTCACAATGCAGTACTTACTATTTCTTGGAATTTTTGCAGCTTTGCAAATGCACTAGCAGGAATAGCTGCGACTGATATACTCCAGAAAACTGCTGGCAGATTGGATTCTCTCCATTCAGAGGGGGTTCATGTGTGCTGAAAATTTTGCTCTACTATAATTTTTCTCCTATTATTTTATTTTCAAAGAATGTGCAACGGCATAAAGTGGGTGTTGTTGACAATAAAATTTATATGCTTGTCTACGCAGAGGCTCTCAGAGATATGCTGTTCTGCAGTGTCTCAGCTTCTGATGCTTGCAAAATCCATCACTTCTAATGCAAACAAAGCCCAGGATGAAGATGTTGATGAGAATATGGTGCATATGGATTGGCCTGAGGATTCTATTGAGAAAGCAAAGATAATCAGAACAAGGGCACAATCAATGACTGGTAATGTGGAAGCAGTATGCAACAGTTTCATCACTGGTATGTTTGCCCGGCATTACTTCTTTCTTGGTTTTAATATGTAACCATATTGGTCCGGAACTTAATGAATGAAGTGTTTTCTGCTAGTGTCAAAAAATGTTAACTTTAGCGTGTTATACGCCAATGTTTAGATGGTCCTATCTTCTGACTTACTTGACCTTAGTGCTGAGTTTATGTTTATCATTCTTTCATACTTGAATATGCATTGTTGGGCCAGCTAACTTAAATTTAACTTCTAATTTCTTATCACCAAAACAGCTTGTTTTTTGGGTGTCTTTGTTTGGGACTTCTACTTTACATAATCATCTAAAATTTGTTGATAAGCGAGTGTCTCGCTTATCCTTTGCCTCAGATTTTTTGTCAATTTGCCTTTTATCTACTGAATCTGGTATTTTCAACATAGTGAGCCTGACCATATCGAGTTGAGAAAAAAAGAAAAAACTGACCATATCAGTAATACTACTAGCTTTGCTTAGTATTTCATAGGTTGTGTTTGGAAGGAGTGATACATTGCAGACATGCATCTAATGTATAGAGCGGTTGAGAGATAAGATGGTTCCTCATCATAGGAATTGTTTGCTTCAGATACAGAAACACATTTAGAAATATTCTTGCAGTAGATAGCTGGTGAGGTTGAGGCGGTTTGGCTCTGTTGGCTAGGGACCCTTGTTGAGTGTGCTACAACCCGTTAGCAGACTTTGCTTTCTGAGACAGTACATAGTGACCTGAATTGCTTCTTCGGAAAAGAGATGAAGATGAAGATGTAACATCAGTTTGGAAGTATGATTGAATGGCCTTTCCAAGTGATTTTAAGGATGTAGCTGACTGAGGTTTGCCAAAAGCTGAAATCAGGAAAAACTAGCACACCAAGTTTGTTGTACTTGGACTTTGCATAAACCAGAAGCTGTAATTCATCAGTTCTGGAGGTCTATTTTCAACATTATTGTTAGTGGGTACTATGTCCTTTTCTGTACCATGAGCAGAGGTTATATAAAAGGAAACGGTTTTCCTTCATTATTGGTTCTAATGTCAATGTTGTTGCTCAGGCATAGTGGATGTAGCTGAAGCTTACGCAGCAGCCATAAAAGGTGCTAGTGCTGAGTCGCAGGAACTTCTTCCACAGAAATCTATTCAGGAAAAAGCCGATTTGTTCTCCGAGAATCTTCGTTCTGATCGAACCACAGCTGTGGGCAAAATTCAGGACGGGCTCCAATACCTGACATACTTAGTTATTTCTACCTCCATGCCTGTTGCTTGATATTCCACCAAAATACACGTTCTTCATTGTCTTGATGTTCCTGTTTGTATATAACTGCATTCTGAAGTGGGCTCGACTCCTGGTCTCTGTTTGGATTCTATACAGCCGCACTGTTGCGCTCTCGTGAAGAATTGGAGATATGGTACTTTCTGAATTTGTGTTAGTGTTGGAAATTCGTTCTTTTTGTAGCTTTTGGACAGTATTTTCCCGTAATTTTTCTTGGGGAAATAAAATAGATTTGGTATGAAATATGGTGAATTGGTGCTTAAACTTTTTTGCAGCAAGTGTATTGGTCCGAGTATGTTTAGGAATTAGGATACTTAGGGTGGTACGATAAAAGACAAGATCAATGTGAAAAAGGAAGGGTTTCCAGTTGAGTGAATATCATCCCTAGGGAACAAGACTTGAAAATGAACGGCAAGGTAAATGTGTATTGATCACATGGTTATAGATGCTTGACCGATCCTATTGAAATGTTGCATGAATACTACTCGTCGAGATGAAGAAATTGTAGGATTCAGATCAAATAACTGGGCACCGGGTGGGTCCCATATTGGCCACTCGCGCGCTGTGCATAGGATTGCAAACAAACCGAGTAGTAATTGAGCCGAGCTCTCGAGTTTTAGATAGCTTGAGCTTGGCTCGTTTATAGAGGCTTCTTTAGTAAATGAACCGGACTTGACTCAATAAGGGCTCGGGCTTGCTTGCACCCAGGTTTTCTAAAATAGTGAGATATGATGGTCTATGGGGTCACGGCAAGTCTGAAAGTTTGGAATGTTCAACATAATTACCTGTACGGGAAAAATTGGATTTGAATTGTACCACATATAGTAGTTGTAGTAGTAAAACTTGCTTGTTCATATGAACACGTGAACAAAATCTGTTGAATATTAAAAGATTTCTATAGAGCATGTGTGGCTTAACTTTTTTGAATATTAAAATATGCAGTCTGTTTGAGTAAAAATTATCTTTCCCATTTTCTAATAAACTAATAACCATAGATAGGAAGAAAAGACACATATTGCTACTTTTTTTGAGGGGTAAATTATATATTGTTACTATTTCATTTAATTAGACTTAATAAGTTATTTGTTCATTTCATGAGTAAAAATGGTTATTGGTAATATTTTGTAGTTCCTTTTAAGTTAAGGCAAAAAAAAAAAAAAAAACAGAGTAGGCCAATAAAAAGGGAGTGATTTTTATAAAATATACATAAAACAATGATTAATAAATTCATTTTCCTTGAAATAAGAGATCCTATTGGCGTGCTTGCTGTAGTAGTCAGAATATATTCAATATTATAACTTTATATTCTGGTTATACGATAGATTTTCTAGTAGATGTGGATATAATTATTTATCATATCTGTGAAATCGTAATTAGGCGACAGTAATTTAGCTGAAGTAAAAGCTAGTGGTGCATGCTATAATTAAACTAATTAAAAATTAACTTTTAGAATTCTAAAAACTCTAAAATGTGGTTTGAAAAGCACTTCAAATCCAGTTTCTTTGGAGTCTGTCTTAAATCAATTTCCAAATTATAGGAAATTCCTAGCAATCATTCTACAAACACTTACACACACAAAGGAGTGTGTGGGGTCCACCACCTTTGCGAGTGTGTGTGTAAGTGGTTGTGTGTGATTGTAAAATTTATTGAATCCCTAGAATCCCAAAATCTACTGATAAGGATTTTTAACAAAACACAAATAGCTTCTTTTTAAAAGTTACAATTTTCAAATATGCTTTTGCATTATACGCCATGCATGACAAAATTAACCCTAGAAACCGAAATGGTGCAAGCTGGCTTTGACTAGTTTCCCCCTTATCTCTAATTAATGTGGTACCAAAACTCGTCCAAATTCAGTCCCACTTTGTTCTATAAATAACACTGTTAGATCAATAGCATTTGAAACAACTCAATCTTTCGAAACAAATTATTTCAGCAAAACCCAAAACAGAGAAATTACTAACTAGCTAGCTAGGTACATCTTCCAAACCATAACTATGGTGGATGGAGCAGATTCAGCTTATTTTCATGCCACTGAACACAGGCCCAAGCATGCCATCACCGAGGCCGAAAACATACCACTGATCGATCTCTCGGCCGAGTCCAACCTTTTAGCTGATATAAGGGATGCAAGCAAGGAATGGGGATTCTTCCAAGTTGTCAACCATGGAGTCTCACTAGAATTGCGCCGGAATATTGAGTCGGCGGCGAGAGAGTTCTTTGCGCAGTCCAAGGAGGAAAAAGGGAAGGTAACATTCTAATTTCACGCTCGAAATTTCTTAAGCAGTGTACCATTTTTAAAGTCTTAAACAGTGGTGGAGGCAGGATTTCCAACTCTATTAAAACTTTCCTTTAAGAGTTTAATCAAATGGTTAAGGTCAGATTATTTATTGTTTGGAGAGATGATGGTAAAACATTGTTGGGCAAAAGTGCTGCTTTCTAAGTATGGATAAACGAGTAGATTTAAAAGGAGTACAGATTTAAAAGGTGTTTGGGGCCACGCAGGTCTGGCCCCGAGATTTCCAAAGCCTTAGGCGGGTCTTGAAAATTGGGCCTCTCATTTTCTAGTATATTAATTAGCTGTTCGATATAAGAAACAAGGTAGTCTTGTAGTTTAGTACCTCAAGACGTGAGTTCAAGCCCCGAAAGCATTGTTTTGAAACCTTTTTTTTTGTACAAGTTGCAAAATTGTGGCGTTAAAAATTGAAGGAGCCAGGGATCGAACTCGCAATCGCTCAAAACATGCGCGTCTTACCACCGTGCTACACAGCATAGTAGTAAAGTAGTTCACATACATAATATTTAGTATATTCCACTATTTAGGGGCCTAATTATTGGGCCCAAAACTGGAGGCCCTAGATGATTGCCTGGTGGGTCTATGTCCAAACCGGGCTTGGGCCCATGCACTTCCACGAGAGGGGAAACATTGCTCGTGGAGCAAAGAGAAATCTCTTGTACGTATATGGAGTATGTTATAACAGACCTATATAATAATATAACCTACCAAATTAAATTTTCTTGTTATTTGAATTTACCTGTACTTGGACAGGTGAAGAGGGATGAAGCAAACCCATTGGGTTACTACGACTCTGAACATACAAAGAACGTTAGGGACTGGAAAGAGGTGTTTGATCTTGCCGTTGCGAGTCCAATGGTGATGACGGTTTCCCATGATCCCGACGACAAGGAGCTCGTTGAGTTGCATAATCAGTGGCCGGGATACCCTCCTAATTTCCGGTAAGAATCAAGCTAGCTAGTAGCTAGTTTCTTAATTTCTCTCTAGCTAGCCCACTTGAGTATTTATGCAGTTTGAACTCGTGGGACCGTCACGGGCCTCGCCCAGAGGGTCCGATGTATCGTTGCATTGTAGGTTACTATTGATCGTTAACCACCAACTCATTTAAAAAATTAATTATAACTTTTTTATTTATATCTTCAATAGTTACTGTTTTCAGAACTTCTATGCAATTCATCACGTTTTCTTCAAGAAAAGTCGTACGTTCATCTTTTGAATACAAAAGTGATAAATTCACGAACAATCTAAAGAAACACAAAAACGTGCAAGATGACCGAATTTCAATAAATTAGAAGTCTTGTAATCTGAACTACTTTATCTCCATCATGTTTGAAATCATTAATTTGAATATGGTATTTCTAGTTAACCCTTTTAAACTTTAATATATACTACTCAATTTTAACTCCAAGGGTTAGTCCGGTTGGTTAGTGAGTTTGCTCCACACTCAATTGACCATGGTTCGATTCTTGAGGTCAGGCCGCAAGAAAGTAATTTATTGTGAATTCCCTGTTGATCCCGGTGTGGATGAACCTGCCTTTAACCGGATCGGCAGGGAGATCAGCTGAGGTGCGAGTAGAACCAAAAAAAAGTACTACTAAATGAGAAGAAGCCAAAAAACTTCGAAAAAATATAGCTTTCTAACTTCTACATCGTAAATTGGCTCAATTAACCACAGGGAGGCCTGCCAAGAATACGCTCTTGAAGTGAAAAACCTAGCTTTCAAGCTATTGCAACTCATTTCCTTGAGCTTAGGATTGCCAGAAAACCATTTGGATGGCTTCTTCAAAGATCATGCCAGCTTTATCAGGATCAATCACTATCCGCCCTGCCCAACCCCTGACGGTGCTCTAGGCGTCGGTCCGCACAAGGACTCCGGTGGCTTAACCATTTTGGCTCAAGACGACGTGGGAGGATTGGAAGTGAAGCGGAAAGCAGATGGGGCGTGGATTCGAGTTGAACCCATCCCGGATGCCTATATTGTTAATCTTGGTGCCATTTTGCAGGTAACCAGAATATCTCCATAGAAAAGAAAAGTTTCTTTTTTTTCCTTCAGATTTTAACAAAAATTCAGAAAAGACGAATAAAACACACAAAACAAAGAAGAAAAATAAGTTTACGGAGAACAGAAAAATGCCCGTCCGGGAAGCGAGATGCGATCAACGAACGAATTAGGTCCATAACAAATGGTTTTTAATTTTCTTGTTTGGTTTACAGGTTTGGAGCAATGACATATACCAGAGTGTGGAGCACAGGGCCGTGGTGAACTCCGAGAGGGAGAGGTTTTCAATTGGATTCTTCTTCAACCCAGCACACCATGTCAATGTGGAGCCCCAGAGAGAGCTGATAGATGACCAGAAGAACCCAGCAAAGTACAGGCCTTACAACTGGGGAAAGTTCGTTGCCACTAGAAGGCGCAGTAATTTCAAGAAGTTGGATGTCCAAAACATCCAAATTTCTGATTTCAAGATTGCAGCAGAGTAATCCGGGACCATAAAATAGAAATAAGAGGTCCGAATAAACTAACTGTTGCGTCTAGTTGTACGACTACTAGCTAGCTTCCTTATGGTAAGATGGCGTTTTGCGTATGTATTTATGTATGTACTGTAACGATCGATCGCGTGGCCGGATGTGAACAGAAATAAGAGGTCCAAACAAACAGTACTAATGTTGTGTTGAGCTGTTGTATTATCTGTCTGTTTTTATGTACAACCATAGTGCTTTGTATGAATAAAAAAAATACTTATAGCTTATCATTGCTTCTTTTCCTTACGGATCTCATTTCATGTAACGCTGTTGGGGGTTGATCTTGTTAGATCAAAGTTGTATGATAGTTTACATTTGACGAATATTAATTGACTGTGAAAAGAAGTTAATGCGTTAGTATTTTCTATTCGAGCAATGCTATAATGGTTGCATACCACTAAAAGAGATACACTACTTCGGATTGGGAGAAGGTGCTGCGTAGCGTGCTGTGCGCGGCAAAACGCTGCCGCTCTGGTCTCGGTCCCACAATCGAAAACGTTCCAAAAATCAACTCGATCGGATATCATTAAGTGCCTCATCCGAACATGATTATCTTGAAATTATTAAGTGTTCCCAAAAAACAGTGGATTTTATCTAGTGTTTCTGATCCATTCGTTTCAAGATAATAATGTTCGGATGAGGCACTTAATGATATCCGATCAAGCTGATTTTTGGAACACTTGTTTTACTCAACGAGCTCTATGAAATGAACGATTCCGATCATCAAAGTGAGACCTGGACGGCGGCGATTTACCGTACACAGCACGCTGCGCAACACCTTCCCCAGTCCCAGTACTTCATGCTACTACATGATAACTAGCAGCAAATCTTGTGCTATGCATGGGCTAATTACTTACTCCGACAATTTTATCTAACTTACAGCGTGATGTTAATTGTTAAAATTAGCCAATTAGGCATTTTACAAAGTAGTTGTCAAAAATCGGCTTTTTCCTGAATAGATTTCTGTAGAAGGACTTCTTGCGACTCGGCACTAGCAGTCTAGCACCATTTATGGCTGCTGCGTAAGCTTCAGCTAAATCACCATATTTCATAGCCACAGCTGTGGGCAAAATTCAGGACGGGCTCCAATACCTGACATACTTAGTTCTTTCTACCTCCATGCCGGTTGCTTGATATTCCACCAAAATATACGTTCTTCACTGTTTTAAAGTTCCTGATCTCTGTTTGGATTCTATACAGCCGCATTGTTGCGCTCTCGTGAAGGATTGGATATATGATACTTTTTGAATTTGTGTTAGGGTTGGAAATTCGTTCTTTTTGTAGCCTTTGGACAGTATGTTCCCGTAAAATTTCTTGGGGAAATAAAATAGATTTGGTATGAAATATGGTGAATTGGTGCTTAATTTTTTTGCAGCAAGTGTATGGTCTAAGCATGTTTAGGATACTTATGGTACGATAAAAGACAAGATCAATGTGGAAAAGGAAGGGTTTCCAGTTGAGCATGTATCCAATATGTTGCTGAGAAGAAGACATGAGTGAATATCATCCCTAGGGCTGGGGAACAAGACTTGAAAACAGGGTGGGCCCAGGCACAAGGCCCACAAGGCCTGGGCCTTGGGCATTCCCAAAATGCCCAATTTTTAGGGCACCCTCATTTTTTTTAGTATTTGGATTGGGTAGGACTCTATTTAGGAAAGGCCCGGTCCAAATTTCAGAAGCAAGGCCCAGTGTCTAGAGCATTGGAACTGAGGCTGTAGGACTTTCTATTTATAAAAGATTTTCATTTTCATTGTTTCCTTCAACTAGCGACGTGGGACTATAGGTGAGAGGCTTTGTTTTGCAACTTCTTTGTCCCACATCGACAGAGCAAAGGCTCAATTGGTAAAGTGCTCACCTATAAAGCCCTCTACTCTACCTGTTCCACTTGCTCACAGAGTGGCTGCACGTAAAAGCAACACGTGGGCAGCAAGTATCAGAATTTTTTGGTTGGGTAGGACTCTTTTTAGGAAAGGCCGAGTCTAAGTTAAAGAAGCAAGACCCAGTCCCTAAAGCATTGGTACTAAGGCTGTAGAACTTTTTACTTATAAAAGATTTTTTGCCTTCATTATTTCCTTCAACTAACAATGTGGGACTATAAATGAGAGACTTTGTTTTGCTAATTGTTTGTCCCACATCAGCAGAGCAAAGGCTTAATTGACAAAGAGCTCATGTATAAAGCCCTCTACTCCAGTCAAAGGGGATTTAATACTATAGTTTTGGTTTTCTCGTACTATGACTATTTATTGTTTTTCCATAAAAATTGTCAAGTGTATAGGGCACTATTCTTAGAACAGGCCTTGGGCACCCAAGTACCTTGGGCTGGCCTTGCTTGAAAATGAACGGTAAGGTAAATGTCTTTTGATCACATGGTTATAGATGCTCGACCGATCCTATTGAAATGTTGCATGAATACTACTCGTCGAGATGAAGACATTGTAGGATTTATATCAAATAACTGGGCTCTGAGTGGGTCCCATATTGGCCATTGGTGTGCTGTGCATAGGACTGCAAACAAACCGAGCTGCTCGTGATCAACTCAAGGTTTGGCTCGACTCGTTTAGTAATTGAGTCACGCTTGAGTTTTAGACAGCTTGAGCTTGCCTCGTTTATAAAGGCTTATTTAGTGAATGAACTGGACTCGACTCGCTTACACCCTCAGAGCAAGTCTAGTGGTGCCAAAATGGCAATATTGGCAAAAAAAACCTACCCCAATGGGTGGCCGTTTGTGTAGCCATAAAATGGCTGGGCCATTTGTGCAGCCATTTCTCACCCAAAATGGCACAAAAAATTGCTCAATTCATTTCTGCCACATCACCAAAGCCACCACCAAACCCTTCTTTCTCAATTGGTCCCACACAACTAACTGAAAATAGGGTACACATAGAATTATGGAGAAGAATGGCCAGAAAAATAGCCCTGCACCATTGCACGAACATTGCCATTTTTTGGCCAAATGACACTATTCGTGGACATTTTTTGAGAATGGCTAAGGCCATTTTGCCAAAATCATTGGACTTGCTCCCAGGAAGGTTACTCTAGCTTCTTTTTAAAAGTTACTAGTAGTACATTATATACGCCATGCATGACAAAACCCTAGAAACCGAAATGGTGCATGGCTTTGACTAGTTTCCCCCTTATCTCTAATGTGGTACCAAAACTTGTCCAAATTCAGTCCCACTTTTGTTCTACTATATATATCACTGTCAGATCAAATAGCATTTGAAACTACTCAATCCTTCAAAACAAATTATTTCAGCAAAACCCAAAACAGAGAAATTACTAACGAGCTAGCTAGGTACATCTTCCAATCCATAACAATGGTGGATGTAGTGGATTCAGCTTATCCCAAGCATGCCATATTCACCGAGGCTGAAAACATACCGTTGATCGATCTCTCGGCCGAATCGAATCTTTTAGACAGAGATAAGGGATGCATGCAAGGAATGGGGATTCTTCCAAGTGCATTAGTCTTGTGCATTCTAATCCGGACTTCATCATTCAATACAAGCTTTCTTTTCAGATGTTCATCAAGTCCCCTATTACTCTTGTAAAACCTGAAGTTTCCCGGGCTCCGTTCATGATTGTGCTCCAAGGCAATACAGTTTATCCTCCACTTTCCATCTGGATATAAAGCAACATTAAGGGGAGCTGGACACTCAGTCTTTGTTTGTGGCCGTGGTTTGACCAGGTTGCTAGTTCTCACCCTTGCCTTTCCACCACGACTTCATTGAATAGTGACATGCCTCAAGTTTCCATCTCTTCCCTTCTTCGATGTTCTTGTAGCTACACCAAACCCATTTCCTTTAGCATATCTTGAGTAATACAGATAAGCTTCGTTTGGTGTGTCGAATTCCATTCCCACTTTCGGTTCCTCAGCTTTATCTTCACAATTTTTTGTTGCCTCATTTCGTTCCTAATTAGTATCTATCTCATCACTCTTTTTTTTGAAGAACCACTCAATACCTCTTGTTCTTCTTCACTGTCTCCACTCCATACCTCTTTTTCTTCTTCTTCTACATCTCTACAAAATTGGAAATAAAATTACGAGTAATTAAATAAATGCATGTGTATAAAATCTGATTTAATAAAATGTTCACCTATTGTGAAAAAACAATGTCAATTGTCTTAAACT
>JAOTQK010000020.1:6775139-6805857 GCA_025642025.1 Rhododendron ferrugineum
AGCATTGATAAGATATCTTAAGACGGTAAACCATGTGTACACAGAAGTAGGGAAAGCAGATTGATTTCCTAAACTTATTTCTGATTCGAAAGTTATTGCGTCCCCTTGTTTAGTAAATCGCTCCTTATTCTACAAGTTATCAAGCTAATCTAGTGTTTCCAATCCTTCTACTCGAACTTCAATGAACAGTAGCAACTAAGCTAATCAAAGACATCATATTCCTCCAAAATTACAAAACCATACCATTAAGCTAGTTAGATCATGGTTCGAGATGTGTCCTAAATACCAACAACAGTGAACAGCCAACACCTAGAAGAAAGAAGTTTCTTTAATAGAAAGTGAGAAAACTACATATAATTGCAAGCAATTCTAATTTTTTCTTCAAATTAATAAAGCACAGCAACAAGCAAAAATATATAAATCGTAATGACTTGAAATGCTAGATAAATACCAATAGTGCTATACCGCACAAATGAATTCTGCACAATGGCTCCAACCAAATCACTAAATCATTCTCTGCTGTCCATTCAAGATCACCACCCCAACTCTAACAAATCAGCATAGTCACGCATGAATTTGACATTTGGCTTAAAAGTGATCTGGCCGTGGTTATTTTCTCTACAATACGACATAGCGGCGCCGGCTATGGTTTTCTGAGCCTCGGGAGTAAGAACATAGTAAAGTCCATTATCAGCAGGGAAACCTATAAGTGGACCAATTATTTACGGCTAAGTTAAAAATTGTATATTGATGACAAATACCCCTGAAGGCAAACCAAGAACCCCTCCAATCTAGGGGCTTAATTGGAAAAACCAAACCAAATATCGCCACCCATTCAACGTTATTTTATTAACAGGTTAGATAACACTAAAATTATCACAATACTCTAATGGAAAACAAACCTAAGAGCAAAGCAATCATCCAAGGTTAAGAGGGAAATTGCATATAGAAAAGGTACACTCTTGTCATAGTATTTTAAGTTTTTTGGTCTATCAAGTTAGATATTCTCCTATCAGAGCATTGAGGAGGAAGACAAAAACAAAACTAACAACTATCGGTACAGTGAAGTCATCACTCTAAAGTCCTGAGAAAATCCAAAAAATGAAATCTAGCTTCCATAAAATTACCAAGCTATACGTGCATATGAACAAAAACATATAGTTAATTACTTGGCCACAATGATAGATTCTAATGAAAATAGGATTCACTATCATAGCAAATTTTTTGAATTGCCAATTTTGCGACAGCAGCAAAATAAGTTATGGTAGTGCTGGCAAAACCAATCAGATTCTCTTTCTATAATAAATACACCACTATACAACTTGAAAACCATGTTCGTAAATTTTGGTAGCCACTAACACGTTTGATGTTGTCGTTACCTTTGTCACAAAACATGAGCAAAAAACCCCATTACATAGAAAATATGAACACAGGAAAATAAAAGGCAAAAGAGTACGTAGTAATAACACTGGCAATACCCAGAAGCAAAACCCACAAAACCTTGAAAAACAACAGCCTATCATAAAACAAAGTAAACATAACTCTATCGAAACACTAATTCACTGAGATACACAAATAACGAAAATCACTCACAATATATAATCCCTTTTGTGATTTTAACTTCTCCTTCACAAGCCCACCGAAAACATAAAACTTGCCGAAATAACAACCTGAACGTAGCCAAATCAGGAGGAAAAAATATACAAACAGTAGAAAAAATTACCTTCCGACTCCTTGAATCCCTGATCCCAGTGATGCAAATCAGAATAGAGCTTCGGTCGAAGAGAGGGCGAGAAAGGCTTGAACCACTGGGAATACACAAAACCCACCCCAATCACAACTCATTCCACAAAAAATCAAGCAAAACGAACGGAAAAAATTACCTTTAATCAAAGAAACACAAAAGTTACTTGGTGAACCGATTAACACTACAAATCAAAACCCAGGAATCGATACATCCATTCACACCCCAGATGAACTTACCCAGTGAAAACCACGATTTTTTACGGTGATGATCTTGGCCTGGGGCCGCGACGCAATATCTTTGAAAGTGGAGAGATACAGTTGCTCTCACGTCCCGCGACGCAATATCCCAGTAAACTACATCGCTTTTTAACACAATAAAGACATAGAATCATAGATAGCTTGTGAAATTGGAGCAGAAATTGAATAGAGGTTAAAGAGATGTAGTTTACTGGGATCCTTGTGTAACTAAGAAGAGATGTACTTTACTGGGATCCTTGTGTAACTAAGACCCATCTTAACATGGAAGATTTCAAATCACTCCTATACACTAGTCATCTCAAATCCATCACAACAAAGCTCTTAGACTCGATGGCCAAATACAAAGATAAAACTATCAAAGTAAAGAAAAATTCCTTGATTTCAAATCCACGTACATCCAAACGAACAGAATTTTATCACAATCAAGTGAAAAACGGGATATGCATAGATGTTGAAAGACACCTACTTCGAGCTAAGGAATGTTGATGCCAACTTTGCCAGGTCTGGACTCGATTATTTACATGCTAACAAGGTGAAAACCCTAGAATCCTCATTCGAACA
This sequence comes from Rhododendron ferrugineum, assembly GCA_025642025.1. Taxonomy (NCBI): domain Eukaryota; kingdom Viridiplantae; phylum Streptophyta; class Magnoliopsida; order Ericales; family Ericaceae; genus Rhododendron; species Rhododendron ferrugineum. The sequence goes on from JAOTQK010000020.1 coordinate 6,777,705, forward strand.
AGCGTACGTAGAATGAGAACCCTGACTGACAGGGCGAAAACCCTAGAATCCCCAATAGCTATCGAATTGACAATGTGGGTTGAGATGAATCGAAGGTTTTTAGAGGGAGGGAAACAGATTGAAAGGCGTAATTGTTGTGGAAGAAACTGTGAGGTTTTTCGTTCCCCCCATTTGTGCTATGTTTCACGATTGTAAAGAAATCCAGTAGTAAGGAATATAATGATTGTACATTAACTATCTCTTCTATCTATAAAAGGAGAGCCCGTTTTGGCATGGACAATTAAAAATGGCAATTTGTTACGAAGTGTTGAGAAAGTTTTCTTTATCTCTATCTGTTTTCTATTTTTGATTGATTGAATGATGCTTCCCATTCTAATTATGTTGTCATGCAAACTACTTATGATTGGTCAGACAAAATTTCTATATAATTTGGGGAAGTCTATGGTGGTCAATAAACTTTCCTGTATTTAAGTGATTCTACCTAGTAAGTTGCCCATGAGTTGCTGCATTTGAGGCTCAGAATTTGTTGCTTTGGTCCTGCTCAGAATTCAGGACGGGCTCCAATACCTGACATACTTAGTTATTTCTACCTCCATGCCTGTTGCTTGATATTCCACCAAAATACACGTTCTTCATTGTCTTGATGTTCCTGTTTGTATATAACTGCATTCTGAAGTGGGCTCGACTCCTGGTCTCTGTTTGGATTCTATACAGCCGCACTGTTGCGCTCTCGTGAAGAATTGGAGATATGGTACTTTCTGAATTTGTGTTAGTGTTGGAAATTCGTTCTTTTTGTAGCTTTTGGACAGTATTTTCCCGTAATTTTTTCTTGGGGAAATAAAATAGATTTGGTGTGAAATATGGTGAATTTTTTTTTTTTTTTTTTGATCCGCAAATATGGTGAATTGGTGCTTAATTTTTTGCAGCAAGTTTATTGGTCTGAGTATGTTTAGGACACTACGATACAACTAAAGACAAGATCAATGAGAAAAAGGAAGGGTTTCCAGTTGAGCATGTATTCCTATGCTCCGATATGTTGCCGAGAAGAAGACTGAAGATTTGAGTGAATATCATCATCCCTAGGGAACAAGACTTGAAAATGAACGGCAAGGTAAATGAGTTTTGATCACATGGTTATAGATGCTCGACCGATCCTATTGAAATGTTGCATGAATACTCCTCGTCGAGATGAAGAAATTGTAGGATTCAGATCAAATAACTGGGCTACGAGTGGGTCCCATATCGGCCGCTCACATGCTGTGCATAGGACTGCAAACAAACTGAGCTGCTCACGAGGCTTGGCTTGACTCGTTTAGTAATTGAGCCGAGCTCGAGTTTTAGTCAGCTTGAGCTTGGCTTGTTTAGTAAATGAACCGAACTCTATTCGATAAGAGCTCGGCTCGACTCGCTTGGAAGGTTATCTAAAAGGGGAATTTAGAGGCCAGCCCCAGTTCGGACTTAATTTAGTCATGACAAAAATATTCCTTTTTTATTTCAGTCTTTTTTTTTTAATTTTCATGCATTTTTACTATTTTGCCCCTTCTTCTTAACTTTTTGTGTACATGTCCATTTTTAGTAAAATTTATATTTTTAGAATTAACTCCTGACCCATATTATTTCGGACAAAATACCCTTGGCTATGTGAACTGGCTATGAGAACTGTCAATTCTCATGGCCAGTTAACATAATATTTTGAACAAAAATATCCTCGCCAGTTCACATAGCCTAAGTTAACATATTATTTTGGACAAAAATACCCCTGAACTATTGCTATGAGAACTGAGACTATGAGAGCTATATTTTTAGAATCAATTCCTGAATCATATTATTTCGAGTAAAAATACTCTTAGCTATGTGAACTGCCTATGAGAATTGCCAAGTCTCATAGTTAGTTCTAAGAGAACTGGCTATGTGAACTGAACTATGAGAACTGGCTATGTGAAGTGTCAATTCTCATAGTCAGTTCTATGAGAAATGACTGTTCTCATAGAGAACTAGTTTTGTGAACTGAAAAATTCACAGTTCACATAGTCTTACCACACACTAAAATACAGTTCTCATAAAAATATATATAGTTCTCATAAAAAATACACGGTTCTAATAGACAGTTCTCATAAAAATACGCAGTTCTCATTGAAAAATACATAGTTTTCATGAACAACACACAGTTCTCATAGAAAATACACACAAGAACAAAAATTGAACAAAAACAAAAAGGTAATCAAAATCAAATATAGTTATAAATGTTCTCACCGCTGTGTCTTAAAAAATAATCAAAGTAAAAAAGTAATAGTTCACATAGGAAATAAATTGATTTAGATTTGAATTTTTAGCTGTCAAGTCTCATAGTCAGTTCTATGAGAACTGCTTAGTAAGAGAACTGGGAACTGGCTATGTGAACTGCATATTCTCATAGTCAGTTCTATGAGAACTGACTGTTCTCATAGAGAACTAGTTTTGTGAATTGGACTATGTAAACTAGCTATGTGAACTAGTTCTCATAGAAAACATACAGTTCTCATAGAAAAATACACAGTTTTGATAGAAAATACATAGTTATAGTAGAAAAATATACAATTCTCAAAAAAAATACACACACGAACAAAAATTAAACAAAAATAAAAATAAAAAATAATTATCAATGTTCTCACTTTCCAAAAAAAATAAAAAAATCAATGTTCTCACAGCCAGATCTTATATGGAACACTTTCGGCGATGAAGGACGAAAAGGAAGAAGTGCTGGGCCGTAGGATTTGCTGGTAGCTTTCTGAAGTTTGGTTGTCCTCACTTGGGGAGAGAAGTGGCTGTGTATTGTGATTCTCTATCGCGCGCCGCCGACAGAGAAATCTAGAGAGAGAGGGGGAGAGAGAGGCTATCTTCTATTGAGATCTGGGACAACAGGGATTTTATTTTATTTGTTCACATTTGGGGCAAAAAAGTCAATCACGCAACATAACCGAGCCATTTAACTTTGATAAAATATTTTAGAGTTGAGATCAAACTAAACCTAGAAAGAAGGATCGGCCTCCAATTTTTTACTACTAGTAGTAAAATACTAAAATGTGATGGTTTATGGGTTCAGGGTAAGTTTGAAAATGTTCAACATAATTACCTGTACACGAAAAGATGGATTTGAACACGTGAACAAAATCTGTTGAATATTATTTCTATAGAGCATGCGTGGCTTAACTTTTTGGAATATTAAAATATGCAGTCTGTTTGAGTAAAAATTATCTTTCTCATTTTCTAATATTTCCTTTGAAAACGAAAGCACAGAGTAAAAAATACTAACAAATAACCACAGATGGGAAGAAACGACACGTATTAACACTAGTTCATTTAATTAGACTTAATCGAAGTAAAAAGTACTTACGTTATTTGTTCATTTCATGAGTAAAAATGGTTATTGGTAATATTTTGAATTTACTTAAGTAAAGGCAATAAAAAGAACAAACAGTGTAGGCCAATAAAAAAAGGGGGTGATTTTTATAAAATGTAAATAGATCAATCATTAATAAATTTATTTTCCTTAAAATAAGAGATCCTATTGGCGTGTTTGCAGTAGTTGTACGAACATATTCTATATCGTATAACTTTACAATTCTGGTTTTATACAATAGATAATCTAGTAGAGGTGGATATAATTATTTACCGTATCTGTGAAATTATAATTACGCGGTGATAATTTAGCTAAAGTAAAAGCTAGTACTGCATGCTATAATTAAATTAATTGAAAATTAACTTTTAGAATTCTAAAAACTCGTAAAAATTTGGTTCGAAAAAGCACTCCAAATCCAGTTTCTCTTTGGAGTCCGTCTTAAATCGCTTTTCTACCGATAAGGATTCTTTTTAAAAGTTACAGTTTTCAAATTTGCTTTTGTAACTAGTAGTAGTAAATTATACGCCATGCATGACAAAATTAACCCTAGAAAACCGAAAATGGTGCAAGCTGGCTTTGACTAGTTTCCCCCTTATCTCTAATTAATGTGGTACCAAAACTTGTCCAAATTCAGTCCCACTTTTGTTCTATATATATCACTGTCAGATCAAATAGCATTTGAAACATTATAACTCAATCCTTCAAAACAAATTACTATTTCAGCAAAACCCAAAACAGAGAAATTACTACTAGTAACGAGCTAGCTAGCTAGCTAGTAGGTACATCTTCCAATCCATAACAATGGTGGATGTAGTGGATTCAGCTTATCCCAAGCATGCCATATTCACCGAGGCCGAAAACATACCGTTGATCGATCTTTCGGCCGAATCGAACCTTGTAGCTGAGATAAGGGATGCATGCAAGGAATGGGGATTCTTCCAAGTTGTCAACCATGGAGTCTCCCTAGAATTGCGCCGGAATATCGAGGCGGTGGCAAGAGAGTTCTTTGCGCAGTCCAAGGAGGAAAAAGGGAAGGTACGTAAAATGTTTGTAATTTCACGCTCAAATTTCTCGAGCGGTGTAGTATTTTTTGTTAGAATGTGTCCCACATCGCATGGACATGCCTCGTTGGTTATAAAGTCTCAGTTTTCCTCTTCTTAATACCTGGGTTTTAAGGAGTAGTGTGTGCTGGGCTTTTCAACTTTTTTAGACAGCGGTGGAGGCAGGATTTCCAACTAATTTCCGGTAAAAATCAAGCAAGAGAGTTCTTTGTCATTTAAATTTAGCTACTTGGACAGGTGAAGAGGGATGAAGTAAACCCATTGGGTTACTACGACTCTGAACATACAAAGAACGTTAGGGACTGGAAAGAGTTGTTTGATCTTGCCGTTGAGAGTCCAATAGTGATGCCGGTTTCCCATGATCCCAACGACAAGGAGCTCATGGAGATGCATAATCGGTGGCCGGAATACCCTCCTAATTTCCGGTAAGAATCAAGCTAGCTAGTTTCTTAATTTCTCTCTACCTAGCCCACTTGAGTATTTATGCAGTTCGGACTCGTGGGACCATCATGGGCCTCGCTCAGATGGTCCGATATACAGTTGCGTTGGAGTAGCTTACTAGCTATTAGATTGTTAATCACCAATTCATTTGAAAAATTAAAAATGTTAGAGATCAAGATGGATATATGACTTTATTATTTATATCTTCAATAGTCACTGTTCGTAGATTTTTCATGCAATTCATCACGTTTTCTTCCAGAAGAAAAGTCGTTCATCTTTCGGAGACAAAAGTGATAAATTCATGAACAATCTATGTACGCAGAAAAAGCCACGAGATGACCAAATTTCAAATTAGAAGAATAGAAGTCTTGTAATCTGAACTACTTTCTCTGCATTATGTTCGAAATAATTTGAAGATTAATGTATTTCTTTTCTTTTTCTTATGATCGGGAAGATGGTATTTCTTGATACATAGTTCTTTAAAACATTATAAAAGGGATTAGCAATATTTTAACAGAAGATAGCTTTCTAAAGTACTTCTACATGTGTGTGGCATGATAAATTGGCTCAATTAATTAACCACAGGGAGGCATGCCAAGAATACGCTCTTGAAGTGAAAAACCTAGCTTTCAAGCTATTGCAACTCATTTCCTTGAGCTTAGGACTGCCAGAAAACCATTTGAATTGCTTCTTCAAAGAGCACGCAAGCCTTGTCAGGATCAATCACTATCCGCCCTGCCCAACCCCTGACGTTGCTCTTGGCGTCGGTCCACACAAGGATTCCGTTGGTTTAACCATTTTGGCTCAAGACGACGTGGGAGGATTGGAAGTGAAGAGGAAAGCAGGGGGGGTGTGGATTCGAGTTGAACCCATCCCTGATGCCTATATTGTTAATCTTGGTGCCATTATGCAGGTAACCAGAATATCTCTATAGAAAAGTTGGTTTTTTTTTTTGTTTTGTTGAGATTTTGTAATTGATCCTTAGTGATTTTTTTAAAGTTAGTTAGATTAAAAGAATGCGATCTAATGCGAAAAAGTCACTGAAGATATATGAAAGGCCAATTTCTGTTGAAAAGATTCATTCTTTTCTGATAATTTCCACTGATCTTTCCATAAATTTTAGGTTTTTTAAAAATGATTTAGGTTCTCCTTAATTACCAAGAATTAAGAAAAGGTTTGATTAAAGAAAAGAATAATTAGAAATGGGAAAATAATCACATTTAAAAGTTGAAAATTGTTTCTCATTTCGTTTTATATTATCGTTAATAATACAGAGAATTTTTGGGAGGTCCACTATAGCACTTTTATACCCCTCTAGTCCATTTCTTTAAGTTCCTAACCGTACACTAGCCTAATAAAACAATTTTTATGACAAAAATACTCATCCTATATTACCACTCATAAAGAGAGAAACCCTAGAAATATTTCTACATCTGGAGCACAACCCCTCTCTCTCTCCCCGATTACTTGCCGCCGCCGGTGCACTACTCCTCCTCCTCGCTTGCTTGCCGCCGGTGACACCAATTTCGTGTCCAAATTTGCGGGGGGTGCCTAGCTAGATCACCTATATAGCTCTCGCTTCCTTCCTATTGTCTCCGCTTCAAAGAGGGTCTATTTCGATAGATCAATAGAGATAGAAAGGAACAAAGCAATAATAAGAACACAAAAAATGCCATGCCGGGAAGTGAGATGCTACGCCTATCCTTTTCCTTTGTTGTTGGCGCCGCCTGGCGGGTTTTATTGACTGACATGAAGTGTCTGCTATGCTTGTGCAGAGTGTGCTTTGTCTGGGATGTACTTGATTTTCTCATCTTTGTACGTAGTTTTGGATAAATTCTATTATAAGTGCCGCTGGGCCTTTGAAATGAAATGTGATTGCCTTGTCTTAAAAAAAATTAAAAAATCAACGAACGAATTAATTAGGTCTATACATTTATTTACAAATGGTTTTTTGTTTTAAATAAGTCAAAAATTAGTGAACTTTTGGTCGAAAAAGTATAAAAGTTTGAACGAAACTCATAATTTTCTTGTTTGGTTTACAGGCTTGGAGCAATGACATTTATGAGAGTGTGGAGCACAGGGCCATAGTGAACTCTGAGAGGGAGAGGTTTTCAATTGGATTCTTCTTCAACCCAGCACACCATGTCAATGTGGAGCCCCTGAAAGAGCTGATAGATCACCAGAAGAACCCAGCAAAGTACAAGCCGTTCAACTGGGGAAAGTTTGTTGCCACTAGAAGGCGCAGTAATTTCAAGAAGTTAGATGTCGAAAACCTCCAAGTTTCTGATTTCAAGATTGCAGCAGAGTAATCCGGGAAAAATCTGGGTTGGCCTAAAATCCCGTGACTAGACTATAAATAGAAATAAAAGTTTCGAATAAACGGCTGCGTCTAGTTGTATGATTGCTTATGCATGTACAACTATTAGCTAGCTTTCTTATAGTAAGATGGCGTGTTGCATATATATGTATGCACCGTAACGATCGATCTCGTGACCGGATGTAAATAGAAACAAGAGGTCCGATCAAACAGTGTTGTGTTGAGTTGTATTGTCTATTTATGTACAACAATAAATTGTTTTAGAGCTTATTACCAAAGTGCTTTGTATGAATAAATACTTATATACTAGCTTATAATTGCTTTCTTTTTCACTCAGTCTTGTGCTTAGTTGCATATGTCCATTGGGGGTTGATCTTGTTGGATCAAATCAAAGTTGTATGATATTGTAGTTACATTTAAAAGATATTGACTGTGAAAAGAAGTTAATGTGTTATTTTATATTCGAGCAATGCTATAATGGTTGCATACCATTAAAGTAATACAATAGTCAATTAACCTTGTTCCGCTAAAATTCTTAGTTCTTAAGTATTTTTTTTCGTTTTACGAGACAATTCATTCTCTCATAATACATTACTTTTAATTTAAAAAATAAACCCTTAGCAGAACGGGACCTGACATGATTGGCATTTTAAACTATGAAATGTTAGAATTAATGAAAGCCACAACTTTAGTGAAGCACAGTTGACAAAATTTATTCTCAAATTCGAATAATTAAAAAGTCCCTATCTACTACCCTCTGTAGGCTGTAACTTGAAATTGAAATGTAGCCGTTACTAGCCATTAATACTGCCCTCCTACTTTTCTCTCTCTTTGAAAAAAGAAAAGAACCCATTGGGCCCACGTACAATTCAAAACGCTAAAGCGCGGTGACGATTTACAAAATCTAAGACACCATCTCGACCGTCCGTCTTCCCAATCTGGTTCACCTTCCAAAACTCTGTGTCAGATCTCAGACCCCACAATTTCAAAAACAGACAAGAACCCATCTTTCCCAAAGATTTCAAGAACTACAGAGAGAGAGAGAGAGAGAGAGAGAGAGAGAGAGGTTCTAGTTCAGGATCAAGAAACTAGGAAAGAAATTAGAGAGAGAAAGAGAGATGTTGTAAAGATTTCAAGAACCACTGAGAGAGAGAGAGAGAGAGAGAGAGAGAGAGTGAGAGAGAGAGAGTGAGATGTTCTAGTTCAGAATCCAGATACTGGAAAGAAATTAGACACAGAGTGTGTTCTTGAATGAAGATCCACTGCAAAGATTTTTACTGAAACCCTAGAAAAAACAACCAGCAATTTCAGGGTCTCGTCAATTGGGTATCCTCTTTCTCACTTCCTCTTTCAGGTACCTTCACTTTTACTACTATCTCGTTTCCAATTCAAAATTTTCCAAATTTCTTGACCTTATTTGGGGTTTTCTTATGTGTTAGAATGCTGAGGGATATCAAGTCCTCACGCCGGTATTCGGGCAAGAGCTCCAACACAGAGGAATTTGAGAATGTGCCGGTAAACCCTAGGGACTCTTTGGTTGCTCAAATCACCACAGACCCAATCAGGGCCCCACTAAACACAATTCAAGAACCAAACCCTAATCCCAAATCTGTTTTAGAACAAGATTTGGGTGGTAAGAGTACTAAGATTGAAAGAACACCTACGAAGCCTAAAAGCACAATGCCCAGTCGAACTCCTGAAAAGTCGGGAGTTTCTGCGAAGAACCGGTTTGGGTGGGCCCAGAAGAATGAATCCAGTTTGTTTATGAGTGAAGCGCGTGATGAGGGGCGCAGTGAGGTGACTGGCTATGTGAGCCAAGCAAGTAGAGGGGTTGGGAATGGGGGTTTTGGTAGTATGGCTACTCCCAGGTCAACTCGGACAGTGGGGAGACCTAATGCTACTTCAAGTTATACGGAATGCAATTCGACACAAAGCACCCCAACTAAGAGTGTGTCGAAACCCCCAAATCCGGGATATTGTCCAGCCAGTGTTTCTAGGCCTCATGTCAATGGCGGACCTCGAGTTGGGAACTATGTCGCGATGGCCAAAGGGCTTCCGATTTCTTGTAGTTCTTCCTTTGTTGTTAATACAGTTGATGTTCCACATTTTGATCTCAAGGAAGATCCGTCATTTTGGATGGAGCATAATGTGCAAGTAAGTTATTTTTCCTTCTTCTTTTTTCAATCTTGTTTGATTAAATCGCCTTATTCATCGGAGCTTTTGTTGAATTTTGAATTGGTTTAGGTTTTGATACGGGTTCGCCCACTGAATAGCATGGAGAGAAGTGTGAATGGCTACCATAGGTGCTTGAAACAAGAGAGTGCTCAATGCATCACATGGACTGGGCAGCCGGAAACTCGATTTACCTTTGATCATGTCGCGTGTGAAACAGTTGACCAGGTCTAGTTAGAATTAAGAAAGAAATACAGTTCACTAATGAAGTTCCATGGTATGATACTATGTTACATGTTGTTTGAAACTTTGAATGATTTTAAATTTTGCAGGAAACACTTTTCAGGATGGTTGGTCTGCCAATGGTTGAGAATTGTTTGTCTGGCTATAATAGCTGTATGTTCGCCTATGGGCAGGTATTTCAAAGTTGTGGTTTTTTAATTTTCGTCAACTCCATTACTGAAGATGGACAAGGAGAAATCCATTTCTATTGCATGTATAAACATGCTGGCAAGGATATATGAGGACATTGCTGTAATACATAGCACCCCTTAATAAGTTGTCCATTCGAGTACCACCCCCTTTACACATGCTAAACCTTCGTGTTTCAACCTGATGGGAAGAAGGAGATAAAAAAATTTCTTACCCCAGCATCCAAATCTTATTCATAGTTCATGGAGGAAGGGAATATATGATTTGTTGTAATACGTAGACGCTCCTATAACTTCAATTTCTTGTGTGTGTCGCAGCGTGGAAAAATGGCAGTTTGTTACGAAGTGTTCTTTATCTCATCTGTTTTCTATTTTTGATTGATTGAATGATGCTTCCCATTCTAATTATGTTGTCATGCAAACTACTTATGATTGGTCAAACAAAATTTCTATACAATTTGGGGAAGTCTATGGTGGTCAATAAACTTTATGAAGTTGAGCTTGAACTCTTCACGCATATTGGGCAATTAATGATCATAGACGTGTCTCTCTTTTTTTTTTTTTTCTTATTTAATTTGAAACAGAATAAACATCTTTTTTTGATGTGGATAAGTTTAATCATGTAGACAGGAAGTGGGAAAACATTCACCATGCTCGGAGAGATTGAAGAGTTAGAACTTAAGCCTAGTCCACATCGCGGAATGACACCGCGCATATTTGAATTCTTGTTTGCAAGAATCAGAGCTGTAAGTCCAAGATCCTTTGTCTGATCTTTCTTCCGCAGCTTTTGATTATGTTTGAGTATTGTAGCTGCAACTAATTTATTCTTCCCTTGAATTCTTCTACGAGCAGGAAGAGGAAAGTCGAAGAGATGAGAGATTAAAATACTACTGCAAGTGCTCTTTCTTGGAGATCTACAATGAACAAATTTGCGATCTTCTTGATCCTTCATCCACAAACTTGCTAGTAAGATCAGTTCATCCTTGAACTTTGGAGTCTTGGAAATGATATCGTATTGACTTTGTTCTGTTATGATTTTTGCAGCTGCGTGAGGATACGCAAAAGGGTGTTTATGTGGATAATCTCTCAGAATTTGAAGTGCAGACAGTGGGTGATATTCTTAAGCTTTTGAGTCAGGTTACAAACCTTACATAATTATCTTGTCTGCTTTGGCTATGCTATCTCCCTCTCTTTCTGTTTGTCTCTAGTTATTATACCTTATCATTAAGCCTTGACTAATTGGAAAATTGCATTAGGGTTCTTCGAATAGGAAAGTTGCTTCCACCAACATGAATAGAGAGAGTAGTCGTTCGCACAGTGTCTTTACCTGCGTAATAGAGAGTAGGTGGGAAAAGGATGCCATGTCTAACCTACGGTTCTCAAGGCTAAACCTTGTTGATCTTGCCGGCTCAGAAAGGTAATGCATTGGTCCTTCCAAAAAAAAGAAAGAAAAACTCAAATAGTTCAGTCATGTTACGGCCACTAATGTATCATTCACTTTCACAGGCAGAAAAGTTCTGGTGCTGAAGGTGAACGTTTAAAGGAGGCTGCTAATATTAACAAATCACTATCTACTCTCGGGTACTACACCAGTAACTAAGTTTCTCTTACAGCTATATATTTGCTGCTTTTGATGTCCCCATCACCTTCCCTTGTATGTATTTGCCACCTGCTCTTGTTTCTTGATTCTGTGAGTAAATATTTTGTTTGGCAGTCATGTGATAATGGTTCTAGTGGACGTGGCGAATGGGAAGCCGAAACATGTTCCCTACAGAGATTCAAGGCTGACCTTTCTTCTTCAGGTGAGTTCTAAGTCCATGTCCTTTGCCTCCATCAGACTTACATGTGCTATTTGTTTCGCCGTTAACATGAGCCAATGCAGGACTCACTTGGTGGAAACTCGAAAACGATGATAATTGCCAATGTCAGCCCGTCCGTCTGGTTAGTCCATTTGTTAAATACCTGTTCTGCCTCTTTTGATCTTGAAGGTTTTTTTACGGAATGTTCTAACAGTTTTTGCCCTTTCCAGCTGTGCTGCTGAAACGCTGAATACTTTGAAGTTTGCTCAACGTGCAAAACTTATTCAGAACAATGTAAGCTTCTCTTTGCACGTAATGAAGTATGGCATGAATAAGACACTTGTCGTTATGGATTCTGAGTCCTGACCCATGCATTTTGGCATTTGTCATGGTGAAGGCTGTTGTGAATGAAGATTCTTCGGGGGATGTCATCGCACTACAACACCAGATACGGCTCTTAAAAGTTGGTGTTGAACTACTAATATTTTAGTCATCTTCTACAAATGTCACGGTCTACTTCTCTACATTTACTAACAAGTAGCTGTTCTTGAATAGGAGGAGCTTTCTGCCCTCAAACGTCAGAATGTCTCCAGGGCTCTGTCGTTTGGTCCAAAAGACATGATAGATATAACACAAGAACATGACAGTGCCGAGATGGATCTACAGCAAACAGACAACTGTGTTCTTAAATTGTCTACTAAACAGGTACACTTTGTTGACTATTATGCTTGAATCGGTTCCTCATAGTGCCACGGGGCGAATGACATTTTGAAAAAGGGAAATAGAGATGGGCTCAAAGCTGGATTGTAAAAATTAAAGTTGTTTTTTCTTCTTTCCTTGCCTTTTTGGGTGACAAGGAACTCCACCATGGAAGGGCACAAAAGATATGGAATAAATAGTTGATTAGTCAACCTCTGTCGGCATGTACTTGTTTTTTGGTTAAGAAACGGAAGAAATAAAATAAGTTCCATGAATATTTTAGCAGATGATATATAATGTTCTGCTAAGGCTTTCCTTTCTTATCCCTTTAGTTAAAATCATTGGAGTGCACACTTGCTGGTGCCTTGAGAAGGGAAAAAATGGCAGAAACTTCTATAAAGCAACTTGAAGCTGAAATCGAGCAGCTGAATCGTCTGGTAACTTGACTTAATTTATGTCATTTATTTGTTCCTTCTCTTTTGCCTAGGGTAACTGGAGACCAGGTTATGGTGGAAAATGGAAGATTTTGTTGCCTTTGGGACTTCATTATAATTTCTAAACCATATTACCTCAGGTTTGTCAAAGAGAGGAGGACACTAGGTGCACAAAAATGATGTTGAAGTTTCGAGAGGACAAAATTCAAAGAATGGAGTCAGTTGTTGGTGGCTTACTACCGGCAGATACTTATTTACTGGAAGAGAACAGTGCACTCTCTGAAGAGATTCAGCTCCTTCAAGCAAAAGTTGAGAGAAACCCAGAAGTGACTCGTTTTGCTCTGGAGAATATCAGGCTTTTAGAACAACTTAGAAGGTAGCTTTTGTCAACAAAATACTTTTGTACACCAAAACTTCACTGTATTTTTATTTTTCCATTTTGGCATGCATAGGTTTCAGGATTTCTACGAAGAAGGGGAGAAGGAAATGCTACTAGCTGAAGTATCTGAACTGCGGGACCAGGTATCTACAGAATCTAAACAGAGATTGAGTTTTTCTTTTCATTTCCACAGTTCTCTCTCTCTCTCTCTTTTTTTTTTTGTAACTTGTTGGGATTTTCATCTGTTTGCAGCTGGTGTGTTTTCTTGATGGCAACTCAAAGCAACATAACCATCCAAAAGTGGACCTGCCTTATCAGGTATATTTAAAACGGTTCAGATTTCATTTTCAATTCGTCTTGAAAAGCAGATTTTTATTTTTCCAATCTTCACTAATTCTTCTCTTGGGAACAGGAAGCTCTACATGTCAGAAAAGAGAATGATTCGTTCCACTTCGAGGTTGGTGAATAATATCCCAATGAACACATGTGACTTCCTTATTCTTTGAAACTCATCTCACATTTGCTCCTCACTGTTTCAGCTGAATAAGACTCTCAGCGAGTTAGAAGAGTGCAGGAATAACCTAAGCTCTTGTTTAGAGGAAAATGCAAGGCTCAGAAGGTATTTTGTCAATTTTTTTCTTGTTTTGCATCTCGAGATGTTAATAATTTTTAATACTTTTTCTCCGTCTACCACAGAGAAATTGATGATCTGCATGCTTCACTAAGTAACCTCAAAACTGCAACCCATGATCATGACAGCAGTGTTGAAGTCATAAAGGTACTTTTAGTAATAGAGCTTTATGTGGATAGGAAGTTAGATAGCTAAATTGCTAATTGATTTCTAGTGATTGGAGACTCATTTGTGGAGTCAATGAGAGAAAAATATAGAAAGAAAAAGGCCAACGAAAGGGGGAGAAACAAATGATGGAGGGTGTTTATGGAATGATCCTCCATTAGCCCAAGCTCTCTCATTATAGATGGCGTAACCAAGAAAAACATTACAGATTTTTCTTTGTTCTTCTTTTTGTCTGTGATATGTTCATTCATCCACGAAACTCCTCTTAATGGGTGGTAATATCATGACTTCCAGGAGCCCATATTAGAAGCTCCACCTTTGGATCAATCAATTAAGGCAGCTCAAGAAGAGAATGGACAGGCAAAGAATGAAAATCTGTTGGAACACGCAGAAGAAGTCATGAAATTACAACTGGAGGTGGATATTTTAAATATCATGCTCAAAGAAGAAAGGTCATCTCATGAGCAAGTAACGGAAAGGGAACTGTGCTTGAATAGGGATTTCGAGAAGACAAAAGAAAACATTTTGTTGATAACTAGACTATTTGAAGATGTGAAGGAAGAGCTTAAGGAAGCAAAATCTGTTATTGAAGCTCTGGAGTCTCAACAAATACTTTCGATCAATGAAATGGAGGATCTTAGGAGCAGTAACAGTCACTATGCAGAGCTTTTGAGTAAACAGGAGCTTGAAATCTCTACTTTGAAGGAGCAAATATTTTGTCAAGAATTAAGAGCTCCCCGATTGTTCAAGTGTTCTGAAAGTGAGGACTCTTCTTTACAGGGGAAGTTAAAGAAGATGCACAGCTCTCTTGAAAAGGCGAGGAGGTTGAATACACGGTATCAAAGTGATCTTGAATTTCAAGAATCTAATGAAGAAGAAATGGATGAAGTCAGAAGGCAAGTTGAGGCTGAAACTGCTGAGGTGATTGTCTGCTTGCAGGATGAAATCTCTAGTCTTCAGCAACACGTAGAAGAAAGTAGTAAAAGAGAGACAGAGACTGAAGAGAGATTGTTGGGTCTGCAAACTGAATTGAAGGATCTTCAGGAAAAAATGCATCTCATGGAGCAAGATAACACAGTTTTAGGCGAAAAGCTAGAAGAGAAAGAGAAAGAATCAAGAACAATGTCCAAAGAGTGGGAATTGTTGACCGGTGAGATTGAACTTCTTCTTTCTGATGGGCATGAGGCGCTCAAACATGCATCGGATCAGCTGGATTCTGTTTCCAGTTCCTTTCCTTGGAAAAGAAATGAAATCCCTGAACAAGTTGGTAGGATAAGAAAAGTACTATCCGAAAAGGAGTTTTTGATTGAAAACCTCAACCAATGCTTGGAAGATGCTGACAAAAGAAGAAGTGAAATGGAGTGCATGCTAAGGTCTTTGAGAGGGGCGACTTTGGTTATTACTGAAGCACACGAGCAAGAGTGCAGGGAAAAGGAGAAAGAAATCCTCCTGTTGTCATCTCAGTTGAACTCGAGAAAGTCTACCATAGAAGAGCTGGAGAAGAGGATTAAACATGGGGAAGAGGAAATTCAAAAAGCATCAATCTGCGCAACGGTTGCTTTTGTCATTGTGAATAGGTTCTCTGAGATAAATTCTACTCATCTTGATGCGTTAGAGCATAAGGATGTTTCTCTGAGTACTCGGACTGCTGAAATTGATGAAGCAAAGAGACAGATTGAGTCCCTTGCAAGAGAACTGGATCTGTCCAAGGAAAGTTGCAGTGAGCTACGACTGCAGCTTTCTCAGGAGCAGAAGCGAGCTTGTGTTATGGAACAGAAGCTTGAAGAAGCACGAGAAAGTGACATTTTGAAGACCACTGAGAAACTTGCTGAGCTAAAAAATGGTGTTTCAGCAATCAAGTATTGCATGAATGAATATGCAGAGAAGGTTCCAAATGGTGAGGAAGATAATGCTATTACAAATCATGTTTCTCTGTTGACTGATGGCGTATGTGAAGCATGGGTAAGCTTTTTCTTGGTTTCTTGACTGACAGTTTAGGTCTTCTTGTAAATTTCCCTTCTTATGTAGTATCATATTTTTGGGTGACGGGTTTGAATTTGTAATTCTACTCATCTTGGTCTTGTTGCAGACAGGTAGTGAAGCAAGACAAGAAATTAGCAACATAGATTCATATGTTGTCGAGGACCTGAAAAGGGAGATTCCAGAGGATCCACATGAATATTCATCTGTTCAGAAAAACCTCGCATCTGGAAGAATTCGGAAGGATGAGAGTGACAGAGATGCTACCATTATTCTTCTCAAAAAGGAAATAGAATCCGCTCTTGATAGCTTAAAAGGAGTGCAAGCTGAGATGGCCAGACTGCGTTTTGAGAAAGAAAAGGTGTGGATGTCTGAAAAAGAAAGTAAGGAGAGCATCAAAAGTGTTCTGACTCAGGTGCTTTCCTTACAAGCAGCTATGATTAACTTTGACGAGGTGTTTGGATTCAAGATGGAATCTTTGGATCATAAGCTGCGGACTGTTGAAGAAGCCAGGCAAAATGCTGGTAGTACATGGTGCCAGGAAAAAGAGGTAGGTAAGCTATTTCTAGTGTAATTTTCTTTTTCCAGATAGTTTTTTTCTCTTGTTGCTTTGAGATTTGAACTTCTCTTGACAATTTATGTCCTTCCAAACCACTGTATTCTCAGATTGTATAGTCTCTGTTAGACCATCTCCGGCCCTTGCTCAAATCTGCACTCGAACTTAAATTTGGTTAATATTATACCTTGAAACTCCCTTTACTCCTTGACTCAAACCTCCATCAAACTGAGTTTTGCTCAAATTATTAATCACATCAAATCTTTACTGAAATGTTTTAAGTTCATTTTGTGCCTTCCAAATTAACAACAATGACACTATTGAAGCTTTTACTCAAATATCCTTGGAATTGATTTTGGCCAATTTAAGCTTGCCCATTTGATTGCTTCATATCAAGTGAAAATTTTTAGTTAATGGTTGGAGATGGTCTACGTTTTACTTGAGTGAACTCGATCACTGTGAATATACACTCAATGGTAGCTGTTGTTCCTCTTTTTATACATAAGAACTGCCTTTGATTTTTATCTCCCTCCTTAATTGCTACAGCTACTTGAGCTTGAACTCGGTGATGCAAAGGCAGTTGCGGTCCAGAAAATGGCTGAGGCTTCTTGCATACTTGCTAAATTTGAAGAGGCCCAAGATACCATGAAAGATGCAGATATTATGATAAATGAGCTAGTTATAGCAAATGAAACCGCGAAGCTTGAAACTGAAGAGCTGAAGAGGATGAGGTTCTCCTTGATCACTGAGAAGGATATCCTAATCCAAGAGGTTCAGAGCTTGCAAACAGCCAATGATCAGAAGGATTGCCATTATGAAAAATTAGAGAAACTATATGCATCAGATTTGTCAGAAATGAAGAATCTAGTCTTGGAGCTGGAGGGTATCAATTCACAGGTCCAGAGCACTTTTAACCAAGATTTTGCATCTATAGCCTCTGAGTTCCTTTGCATGAAGTCCCAACTTCAAAGCTCGAGAAAGTTGATGCATTCATGGATTGAGGATATCTGGTCTGAGATTTTTGTCAAGGATTGTGCTGTCTCTGTCCTACACCTTTGTCATATGGGAATACTGTTGGAAACAGTAACTGGACTGAATGCAGAAAAAGGTTTGCTTCACCATGGGCTCTCTGAGTCAAATTCTGTCATATCAGAGTTGCGGGAACATAATTTCAAGTCGAGAAGGGAGCTAGAAATGTGTAGAATCCTGAAGGGTAAGCTATTGGCTGACATCAAGAGTGGTTTTGATCGCATCTCAAGGAAAGAAGATGAAACCGGTGAACTCACTGTGAAGCTAACTTCTTTTGAGAAGAGAATATTAGATCTACAGCTCCAAGAGGAGTCAATGTTGCGAAGGTCTGATCACATGGGATCTGAGCTTGCCATATTGACAAAGGAGTTGGACCTAAATAACAGGAATATTGTTGCATCACTGGTGGATCAAGAAAAATTTGCGAAGGAGCGGGATGAATTGTTAAAATCTCAGGAGGAGAATTTCGTGCTGGAACTTTCTGCTAAGGACTTTGAGTTGCTTATTCTGGTGTCAGAGTTAGAACAGATGGCTCTCCAAAAAGCTAAGATGGAAAAGGAAAAGCTAAGTTGCTCTGCTGTTCTTCACGATTTCAAGAGAGAGTTGATTCTTCTCACAGTTGATGCAGAGTTGAAGGAATCGATCTCTGTTGACAAGGAAGTTGAGGTTTCTCTCCTACAGAAAGAAGTCAAGGAAGCGCAAAGCGAGAGGCAGGAGTTTTTATCAAAGATAAATGAAAGCAACGCAACAATTGCAGATATGGGCAAAACAAATGAGGCTCTTGAGCAAGATATTCAATTGCTAAAGGGTATTGCTCTTTCACACGAAACATTGAAAGGTGAACTAGGTGAAGTGACAGAAGCAAAGATGAGACTGTTGACCCAGCTGCAAAATCTTGAAGCTGAGTATGAAAGATTAATGGAAGATATTAAGACAAAAGAAGATGCTCTAGAGATTTCGTCCAGCTCTATCTCAGCCCTTGATCAACAAAACAAAGTGTTGCACGATGACATTTCCTTGTTGGAAGCGTCATTAGCCGAACTTCAAGATGAGTTAAGGATGAAAGACGTTGAGCTAAGCAAGATGAGCTGTCTTGAGGAGGAAAATGGGTGTTTGGAAAATGAACTAAGGAAGGTGAAGACAGAATTTTGTTCAGTTAATGGAAATTTGGAGGAGAAGAAATCTGAAGTTGAGTCATATATAAGCCATACAGATGCAGTTGATAAAGAGAATAATCGATTGCTAGATGAAATTACTTCCCTGAAGTCCCAAATTTCCAATTTAAAGGCTGACCTGGATAGGGTACGACCAGAACTGTCGGAACTCCAACTTTCTGAATCCGTTGCTAGGGATGAGTTATGCTCCAAAGCCCAGGATTTGCAAATCCATGTTGACAGAGTTTATTCTTTGAAGCAAGAGAATGTTTCCTTGAGAAATGAACTCCAATCTCAAGTGAAACACAATATTGAGTTCCTCTCTTTGTGTCATGACTCGGTTGCAAATGTAGAAACAGTGGGTAGCAGAATATCTCAAACACTGTATGATGGCAGCGCTACTTCCGAAAAAATGCACAAAGAGATGAGAGAAGTTATGGAAATAATACATAGGTTCATGGAAGAGCTGGAGAGCTTGGAAGAACTTGCCAAAGAGCTCATATCAGAAAATTCTACCCTTCAGACTGAGTTATCAAGGAAAGATGATGTTCTAAAAGGATTGTTATTCGATCTAAGCATGTTGCAAGAATCTGCATCAAACACCAAGGACCAAAAAGACGAAATTGAAGAATTGGTGGCTTCTTTTGAGGCTTTAGAAGATGAGCATGCAGTGAAATTGCGTGAGCTTGATGAAGCAGTTGCTAATGGACAAATACTTGAAGCTCAAGTGCAGGAGAAGACAGGCATTATCTGCATTCTTCAATTGGATATCTCAAAAATGCATGAGACTGTTGAATCACTCTCCAACAAAAACCTTGAGCTGACAGCAAACACGGAAAATGCCTTAGAGGCTAAAAAGTCCAGTGAGGAGGAGTTAACAGAGACAAGGAAGATAAACGAGACATTAGAAGCGGAACTTGTCGAAATGGAAGCTGCCCTTCGTGAAACGAATAATTGTATTGAGTCGTTGAAGGGCAATTTGGATGCAGTTATTATTGAGAGAGATGGTCTCCAATCAGAAGTCCTTATTCTCAAGGAGAATTTGGAGATGGCACATGCTCTTGCTGAAGAAAACAATGCGATTGCTGTGGAAGCTCGAGAGGTACGTGTTTATTTGCTCCAAAACAAATTTGTAACGATTTCTGTAGTTTTTTTTTATCTTTCATCTTTCTAATTTCTTTGTTGGTTCTGTTGATTAGACTGCTGAGTGCAGAAAGCTCTACGCTGAAGAGAAGGAAGAGGAGGTGAAACTATTAGAGAGATCAGTGGAAGAGCTAGAATGCACGGTGAATGTATTGGAAAACAAGGTAACTTTTCACCAGATTTTAAGAACACAGTGTGTGGAGCCTAGGGAAGGAAAAGAAAGGAAGGGAAGGGAAAATATTTATTTTCTTTTCACCTTTTTTCCTTGCATTGCCAAACCAATCAAGGGAAAAAACTTATTAAGTGACTCTCCCTATCACTTCCTTACTGTTTCCTTTCTCTTCCTTTCCTTTTCCTTTTAAGTTGAAACAGAGCTTTGTGTCGCCTACGTAATACTTTTCAATATACGATATGTCCTATTTATGACACGTTTTTTTGCTTTCTAAGGTCGACATTGTCAAAGGGGAAGTGGAACGGCAGCGGTTAGAAAGAGAGGAGCTAGAAATGGAGCTTGATGCTGTAAAACAGCAGATGAACAATGTTAAAAAGGGTGATACTGACATAAGAAGGTTAAAAGGAATTATTTGACTAGAAGTATGTCGTTTGAAGTAACATACTGAACTGTTTTGTTAATAATAGATGTGTACCTTGTCTACAGGAATCTAGATGAGAAAGAGAAAAACCTCCGAGAAGCATTCCAGCGCATACAAATTCTTGAGAGAGAAATAGCTGCCAGGGATGCAGAGGTGACTTACCTGGTTTTTCTGTGTTCAGCTGTAAAATGAAACTTAATTTTTTGTCGGTAGCGATAAATTGAACCTAGTTGGCCTTTTCTTTGTGGTACCATAGCTTATGGTTTATTTTTTTTGTTCCTTTTCAACAGATTGCACAATGCAAAGTTCATATCACTGAGCTAAATTTGCATGCAGAGGCACAGGCTTCTGAGTACAAGCAAAAGGTAGGCCAACCTGTATACTCTACAATTTCTTTTGTAAAAGCGTACAACTTAGTTGTATGTAAAGAGGTTGGGATTAGATTTTTTTTTCATTTTTACACTTCTTGAACTAAGTAAGAAATGAACTTGGATACAGTTCAAGGCATTGGAAGCCATGGCTGAACAAGTCAAACCTGAAGGCCATCCTACCCATGCCGCAAATTCACCATCAAGAAAATTAGAGAAAAATGCATCAAAGTCCAGGGGATCCGGTTCCCCTTTCAAATGTATGGGATTGGGCTTAGTACAGCAAATAAAATCTGAGAGGGATGAGGAGCTCAGTGCTGGAAGAGCCCGTATTGAAGAGCTTGAAGCCTTAGCTGCAAGTCGACAGAAGGAGGTAGTAGGCTTGATGCATATTTTGTTACTGCTTATTCTTTTGATATTTATACCATGAATCATTAAGTTTCAAACTTTTCTCATGTCCAGATCTTCATGCTAAACACAAAATTAGCTGCTACAGAAAGCATGACCCATGACGTAATTCGAGACTTGTTGGGAGTGAAGTTGGATATGACAAACTATGCGGTAAATTTACGAGTTATATCACATTCTTTTGAGTTCGATCACACTACTTCACAGCATTCAGAGTTCTTTTAGAACCAAAGAACTACTCTTCCGTCCCGTTTTGTTTTGGCCATCTTCCCAATCGGGGATGTGCTGAAATGCATCTCCCATTTTCAAAAGTAAAAAATAAACTTTTTAGAAAACTAAATCTATTCTTACAAATGGTTGTAAATTCTTCTCAAAGTAGAAATACAGGAGCAATGATGAAGTAAATGAGTTCATATTTTAATAATAGTGCAGAAAATACATGTCCCCCTAATTTGAAAGATGGAAAAAGGAAGTACTTGATTGTTGTCATTTCAGAATGTTTTGCAGTTGACAGTATGTGTTTGATTGAGTTTGCAATGCCTAATGAGCATTGATTACAGAATCTCTGCCCAAGTACTCATGCTTATTTTTTGATTGCTTAATGTCAGTCATTGCTAGATAATCAACAAGTGCAAAAGATAACAGAGAAGGCTCGCCTTCATAATTTTGAAGCTCAAGAAGTTAAGGTACACTAAGCTTTCAGGAACACAGAAACTAAAGTGGGCCCTTTTCTCTTGCATTTTCGTTGTTACAATTTGCATATTTTGTGCAGGATCAGGAGGCAATGAAGTTAAAGCAACAGCTCAACGAGTTTGTTGAGGAGAGGAGAGGGTAAGCATATTTGACCCCAAAATTCGAACTTAACGGTTTATTGATTCTTTTTCTTTCAATCACTCCTAATTTGATTTGAGGTCTTACTCCAGATGGTTAGAGGAAATCGATAGAAAACAGGCTGAGATGGTGGCAGCACGGGTTGCATTGGAAGAACTTCGTCAACGAGATCGTTTAATTACAGCTGAAATTGAAATGTTCAAGGTAGAACTCTTTCTATTTGTGCACGTGCTTCTAACAGCAATTATTCAGAAAACATGGGTTTTCTTGTTTGCTATTCCTGATTAGCCTTTCTGATCTTTAATTGTATAGATGGAGAACACTAATCATAAGAAAAAGATCATGGAACTTGAAGCTGAAATGAAGAAGTTGTCTGGCCAGCAAAACCTCCAGCAGCGGATCCATCATCACGCCAAAATTAAGGCAAGAAAATAACCAAATGCTAGTGAATTTAGAACTACCGAGCCTTTTGTGGTCTCCTTGTCCAGCTTCTTCCTATGTTAGTAGAATCTTCATATTGACTTTTTCTTGAAGCTAATATTCGCTAGCTTCCTATGAAACTTAACAGGAGGAAAACAATTTCTTGAGAAGTCAGAATGATGATCTCACCATTAAGCTGAGACGAACAGATGCTATTCTTGCACGTATCAAGGAAGAGCTTGCAAACTTCCGTGCTAGTAACGGAAGTAGCCCTTTCATCAATTTTGACGAGGAGCAACGGTTAAGTAACATGTTAAAGGTAAGCAAACACTTCGGGCTTTTGTTTTTCAGTTTTTCGTTCTAGAACACAGACAACTTGTTTCGTGAATAGTTGGCAAAAACTGCTTTCCGTCAGTTTTCCATTCCACAAACTTAATCGGTTAGAAGGTCGATTTTGGTAAAACTTTGAAAAGATGTTATCGAATTCTCAAGAGCCTATGTCTGCTAATAACTGCAATATGAGAGTGTCTTTTGTTTTCAAAAAAGAACATAACGTTAGCATAGAAATAATAATCACACAAGTGAACCTGCAACAGGAAACTGAAGAGGAGAGGCTGCAATTAGCACAAAAGCTAGTTGGTTTGTGCACCAGCATTTTGAAGGTTGGTATAGTATCCTTGCTCTTGTTTCTTTTCATACCTAAGGAAACCTATGCACTGCGTCTTTTCATCAAAATAGTGTTTCCTGCTTCATCTTTCGCACTTCTGAATCAAAATTTCTCAGGCTGCTGGTATAACGAATCCAGTACCTGATGTAAGTCTCTCCGTGGCTGAAGAAGCACTAGAGCAGCTCAAGAACCGGGTTACCTCGCTTGAAAGTGAGTTGCAAGATGTCAGGTTCAAGGTAAAGAAAGTCACTTGTTTCTATTATCATGCAGTACTTCCGAAAGCAAATATTCTTCGCCTTTATATTTTGTTTCCCTTATTCGGGATTCATTTCAAAGGAATGATGGTTTGAAATGATTCAAGATGTTTTGTCTTCCTGTTGAGACTAAGATGCCCTCATTGTCTACCACAGAATAGAATAACCAGTGAAAGAGCACGATTGTCCGAGCTCATGCCACAACCATCACCATTTAGCTCGAGAACAGATGAGAACCGGCGAACTCCAAATCGAGCTTCTCAGACTCCATTTCTCTCTGCTTTGGATAGATAATGTCAACTTGGAGCTTAATACGGGAAACGGGAGATAGTTCAACATGAATAGTTAGTTAGCCTTTTGCTAGCAGCTGCCAAATTTTCAAGTTTCAGCTAAGGTTTTTGTCTGGCTGGTCATGCTATAAATTTGATTGATTTTTTTCATTTGTATAGTGGTTTTTCATCACTACCACATTCGATAGAATCTGCATTTGTAATCTAGAGCTTGTAAATACTGTAATCTATCATTGTAACCCCTACAGCTTATTGAAGCAATACATTAGCGGGTAAACCCAAGTGTTGATTCCTCAGGGACGGAATGGTTAAGTTACGACAATTTCAATTAACTTCTGAATTGAAACGGGCAATGGAAAGTGGTGAAAGTGAAACCATCAAGAGTTTGAATGCACGACTGGAATTTAAGGGTTTGAATGCACTATCACCACATAGCCAAGGTTTTTTCTTTAGATTTTTTTTTGGTAATGCAGGGTGTTCCGGGTCAGTTTGCACTCACCTTGGACTAATCCCTACAGGCTACAGCTCCTCCCACGGCTATTTTAAACGCTTACGCATAGTTGTTGGCAAGGAGAATGAACCTGAGATCTTAGAATAGAGCCTCATACTAGGCAAAGACTACTTGGCCAACCCCTTGGAGTTCACATAGCCAAGTTATGTATAAATTCGGTATAATATTATTGATAATTATTTGTGTATAGCTACTTATAATTTTAATAATTTTGGTTTGATTTGATAAAAAATTAGTTATTTTACGTTCTCATTTCTCAATTTCTTTCATAAATAAAAAATAAACATGTGATAGTTTAAGTAACGTAAAGAAAAAAATAAAATAATTAGTACTCCCTCCGTCCCATTTTCTTTGGAATTTTTTTGATATTCATGCCGTTTTTAAAACTCTTATATCTTCCAATATGAATTTCCAAATATATGCAATATGGATTTTGCTTTGATAGTTTTCGATTAGATCTATAATAGTACAAAATTCTTAAAATTATAAAAAATATTATAAATTGAGAGGGATTGTGATTTTGGCACTTCAAAAATTGATGAAGGGACTCCAAAACTGAACTGTGTTAATACACAAAACGACGTCGTTTTGGAGTCCCTCCATTAATTTTTGGAGTGCTAAAATCAATTTCCAATTGAGAGATTTAAGAGTTTGAAGAACGACACAAATATCGAAAAAGACCAAAGAAAATGGGACAAAAAAAATATACTTTTAACTATACATTAGGTAAAATTATTTCAATGTGAAAATGTAATGCATTGGGAATGATTCTCGAGTAATGTGTCACTGCTCCACAAAATCTTTTTCTCCAACAAACCAGACGTCACCGTCCCCCCCCCCCTCTCTCTCTCTCCTCGGCAGCAGCCACCTTGTGAGACTGACAACAGTGAATATTCTCCAAAAAATCAAATTTAGGGTTCCGCCGTTGATTCTCTCTTCGAAAGAAGCTTTGTTTTACTGTCCGTATCTCACCCAAAAGATTTCCCTCACCCACTCGTTTCATCCAATTTCCTGAAAAAATCCTAGTTTCTGATTCTAACGGATCATAATCCTAAAGCCAAATCCCCACCTTTCCTACTTAATTCCTATATTTTCCACCTATATAACACTTCGATTTCTTCTCTATAAGTAGCGCATCTGTTTTGTTACTGCTCCGTTTCTGCGCTTACTCCGTCGAAAAATGAGCTCTGCGGTGGCCTATGGGTCCGTATATGTCAACCAAAGATGCTTTCGGGAGGTAAGCCCAATTGTAGCTCTGTTTGGTTGGTTTGGTCGCTGAGAAAATTTAGAAAGTAGAAATCTTTTCGTAGTTTTGATCGTAGAGTGCTCAATTGAATTATCTACATGCAATGTAGGACAGTACCACTAGCTTACTTGACTTATATTTTCGAATCGGTAAAACTATGGGTAAACCATTTGGTGTACACCAACACACACCGTGGTCCCAAACAAATGGTCGGAGCCGCTCATATTTATTTGAAATATATTTGTAAGGAACCCTGCATAAACATCAGCTCGGATATCGGTATCGGTAAGGTCTTGATCGGCTGAATTTGTGGCTGAAAGTTGTGATTTTTATTCTTTTAATATTGTGGCTGAGAGTTGTGATTTTTGTTGAGGAGTATTTGGGATATGGGAAAATAGTTCCAGTTCCTTATTAGTTCAGTTTTTATGTGTGGATTTGCAGATTCGTGTGTCTTTTAGTTCTAATTCTTTTAACTTACTCATCTTATGGCTGAAAGGTTTTTTTTTTTTTTTTTTGGAAAATTGAGGGTATGGGAAAATTGTTTCAGTTACTTATTAGTTCAGTTTTTGAAGTGTGGATTTTGACATTCGTGTGTATGAAAGTGTAGGACAGGGCGAAAAGTTCGAAGGCTAGGAAGGCGTGTGTTTGTAAGTCAGTGGCCTTGACACCGCAGAGCTTGCAGTATGAAAAGACCAAAGTGCAGATGCCTGAAAAGAGCGTTCGAATTGGTGTTCTTGGAGCTAGTGGTTACACTGGTTCAGAGGTCTCTCTCTCTAGAAATCAACAAGATTTTGTCTTCTTTTTGTTAGTGCTCTATTAATTATTAAACTCCTCTGTGACGTATCAAACTTAAACTTATCAATGAGTTGAATAGTAATCACTCTTGAATCATCCCTGGTTTCATTGAGATTTGTGTTTAGTTGCCCATTTGCTAAAATTTCCATGATAGATTCATAGATTCTAACTTCTCACGATAAATTCTTAGAATAGAGGTGTAAGTGTGTATATAGTGTTTGAACTTCATCCTTCACTACTGTCTTTCAGTTCTGATCCTACGGAAATGAAATATATCTTGTTGTACTGGCTGCCTATTCCCAGAACTTTATTTCAGCTTCCATTTGTTAGGTTACTCTTGTTCTCCTTTTCTTTCTTCTTTTGAATCTTTTTTCAGTTCATAGCATCTCAGTCATCATTCGGGGGCACGATGCTGGTGAATTTTGCTTGTGAGGATTATACCTACATACCTAAAGTGGAGACGTACAGTGTTATTCCTACGAATTATCACTAAAGTTAACATTATTTAATTTCATATCACAGAATGAGGCCAAAAAGTGGAATTTTCATTATTTCAGTAAGCCAAAAATATGGTAATGAATAAGGAAAACCTGCAAAACTGAATACATATGTGTTAAAGGCAACAATATTTCTCACATGAAAAACATTAATTGTGCTTGGACGCCTTAATAGATATCTTGATAAATGTTCTGTTGTGGATGATCTGGGAATGGTGCGTGACATGATATCTTTTGACAAAGGATGTTGACAAGCAACATAGTTTTTGGTAAGTATAGTTAAGCAAGGCATAAATGAAATGGGGGAACAGGGGAAGACGATAAATTTGCTTAGGGGATTCAAAGCTTGCTCTTATTCTTTTTTTTTTGAAAACAGTCAATTCATTCATTCATACCCGAAGGCAAACGATTACATCGCATCGCAATACAGGAATGCACCAAACTACCTAATCCGAGACACGAGTTACTGCACAAAGCACACCAAGCTACAGACTCAAGGACACCCTGCAAAAGCAGCCGACATAAGAATCCCGTCCGGGAATGCACCAAACTACCTAATCCGAGGCACGAGTTACTGCACAAAGCACACCAAGCTACAGACTCAAGGACACCTTGCAAAAGCAGCCGACATAAGAATCCCGTCCGGGATAAGGCAGAGAGATACCAATCGGAATCCCAACACAAACCATTCGGCAATAAGCACAGATGTAATCACAACAACAACAAAATACAAGCGAGGGAAAATATCTGCTCCCAAGGACAGGCCTCAAGGGCCGCCGGCCGAAACTGAACCAAGATACCCAATCCAAAGCTGTGGAGTCCTTTGGGGGGCTCCGAGGCAAGCCTTCGCTGCCCACGCAAGGCTTCGGGCGCTAAGGCCAAGGCAACGCAGAGGAGAATCTCCGGCAGGCCAAACGTGCCCACTACGGCCGAAGAACAAACACACCAACCCGCCAGATCTGTTGCTGACCACCAACCAAAACAGAGAGAAACGCGGCGGACCAAGACAGAACCGGAACTGCTCACGGAGAACCCTGACCCAGCCACCACCTACCACCACTGCCGAAGCCTGTAGAACCCCAGAGCACAACCACTACTGCCACCATACCACCGAAACTCCCTACTCCGGCGGACCACCTAAAATCTAACTAAAATTATTCACCCACCACCCAACACCCACCGGACCGGTATAGACCGGTCTGGAGAGACCAGCCGGTAGAAACCGAGCCAAACGGCTGGAAAAATAGAAAGACAGAGAAAGAAAACCCTAACCTCATCGCCGCCCCCCACCTCGCCGTTATTCGCAGCCCACCACCTACGCCCTTTGAACTGGCAGCCCCGCCACCAGATCTTGAGGTTGAGGAGGAGCCCGGACCAAACCAGACTCACAGGCCGCTGGCCGGAGTCAGGATGCGAACTCAGCAACACTCAAACCAAAAACAAAATCGGAGGAAAGTCTGAAAACAATACCAGAGAAGAGAGGGGGGAGAAAAGAGTGAGAGG
>JAOTQK010000020.1:6805957-6819122 GCA_025642025.1 Rhododendron ferrugineum
GGAGGGAGGGAGAGAGAGGGAGAGAGAGAGGGAGAGGGAGAGAGAGGGAGAGGGAGAGGGAGAGGGAGAGGGAGAGAGAGAGAGAGAGAGAGAGAGAATATTGCTCTTATTCTGTTCCGTCGAATTTTTGTATTTATGAAGTAATAGATGTAGCATTCTTATGCTTTATCAATTGTACATGTATCCATCCTTGAACTTTTATTCTAAACGCATAAGTTGATCCTTCTCATGCAGATTGTTCGGCTTCTTGCAAACCATCCTTACTTTGGTATTACTGTCATGACTGCTGATAGAAAAGCCGGCCAATCGATTGGATCTGTATTCCCTCATTTGGCAACACAAGTATGAGCCCTTCTATCCTTGTAGATCATTCCTTTTATGTTTTAAAGCTCTTTTTTCCTACTGAAGATGCTTAAATATTTTTGTTAGTCCCTGGTAGCTTTATTTCTCGTTCTTTCTGGTTAGATTTTTGCCTGTAGTGTCCGAGAGATCATTGCGGGAGTAGGATTTTTCTTTTTTGTTCTCGTTGAAAGGTCAATACTTATTTCTGGTTGCAATTTCAAAGATGTAGAATTCACATTTGTAATTCATTTTGAGCAATAAAATCAATGCAACATGGTGAAGACGTGAAAACAAACAAAGTTGCGGATGGAAATGATTTCATTTATCTCGTGTGATTAACCTATGGTATTGCTTGTAACAAATAAGAGGTAATTTACCAATGTCATTCTTTGAGTTACCAATACATACTGTCATACACTTATTCATGATTGTAGGAAGCCATGAAGCAACTGGTGGTCATTTATTCTAGTTTTCTAATGCAGCACGCACTCAAGTTGTATTCCCTTCACCCTTTTGAAACATCGCCATTGTACTTTTCTATGAGCAACTCCAAACAAAAGCTGATCTTATTATACAAATTACAATGTCTGATTTGCCTAACGTTTGCAGCATTTGCCGGATATGATAGCTGTTAATGATGCAGACTTTTCAAATGTGGATGCGGTGTTTTGTTGTTTGCCACATGGAACCACACAGGTATGCAATACATTTCTACTAACACTTTGTATACAATACATTTTTGCAGGATTAGATTTTGCTTATTCTATCTACGCTTTGTATACAATACCTTTTTATTACGCTGGAAGAGAATTATTTGCTTTTCAGATCCTTGTTGAAGATTGTTGAACTACAAAAAATCAATTCAAACCTTCTATGAACATTCTCTTACTAACTTACTCATTTCTCTTACAGGAAATCATCAAAGCTCTTCCTAAAGGATTAAAGATTGTTGATCTATCTGCTGTAAGCAAAGGATGCATATTTTTTCGATGTCCTGTTTGTAACCTTATGTCTTATTCATTCCAAAGTTATTTGATTATGCAGGACTTTCGGCTGCGAGATATTGACGATTACGAAAAATGGTATGGACAACCTCACAGAGCACCAGAGTTGCAGGTTGGGTTTTACATGTTTAACAAGAACATCTGATGCACAGATTTTAATGAATTTCTCCCTTTGAACGTACATTTCTACATTATAATATTGTTGGCACAATTTTTTGACGAATATTCTCCTTTCTTTCATCTAAATTTCCATTGTCTGCGTGTGAACAACTCTCTTATTTTGTTTGGACCCAGAGAGAAGCTGTGTATGGTTTAACAGAGATTTATAGAACAGATATCAAAGATGCTCGTCTTGTTGCAAATCCTGGTTGTTATCCAACTTCTATTCAGCTTCCTCTTGTTCCCTTGATAAAGGTTTGTATTGTGGAACTCTTTTGCTAGGTAGAGCATTTTCTACTTATGACGAGTATATCATCAGAATGCATAAATACTAGCGAGCTTTGTTCACACTTTGTCTTCTTCTCATGAATCACACTCCTTGATTTTTTGGATACCCTCTTACTTGCAGGCTAACCTCATTAGAAGTGAAAACATTATTATTGATGCAAAATCGGGTGTTAGTGGAGCAGGTAAAATTATGGTGTCAGTGCATAATCTTGCATTCGCAGATATACTGTGACATTCATCTACGTTTGAGCAATTGCTGATATTATGTGTTGTGCAGGGCGTGGCGCCAAGGAGGCAAATTTATACACTGAAATAGCTGAAGGGATTCATTCTTATGGTATTACCGGCCATCGTCATGGTTAGTATTTCCTCTTGACAAATCTGCCGTTTGGGCTGTGATAATACTTCCTGATGGGGCATTAACCGACTTCCTTGCCTCAACCTGGAACATAAAATCTAATGTTAACTTAGGGGAACCATTTTGTGCATGGATTCCAGGTGGTTATTTACCAGTATATGAGTTTACGATCCCTTTTGTACATTTGTGGCCAATCTCTATACTTTGGATTGCCCCCTTTTTTCCATCTTTGCCCTTTCATTTGGGATCTAAACTGGGGTTTAATATTTTCAATTGCTATGATTGGTATTCGAGGATGTTTTGAGTGGCATCCTTACTTGTATTAGTAGTGATCTCATTTTGGTGATTTCCAGTGCCAGAAATCGAACAAGGATTAGCTGAGGCTGCGAATTCGAAAGTGACTGTCAGTTTCACGCCTCACTTAATGCCAATGGTAGTACTATGCTCATACATATAGGATGTTTTAGTGAACCTATCTGTGTTACTAACTGCATTTCCTTATAGAGTCGTGGTATGCAATCAAGTATTTACGTGGAATTAGCTCCAGGAGCATCAGTTGAGGATTTGCGCCAACATTTGAAAGTCTTTTATGAGGTGTGTAAATTGAGATCCTCTATAATACTGGATCAATCCTATTTATTAGATGTATCTCTGAATAGATCAATTCTTGAATGCACTACTGTAGTGTTTGATAAATCCATTGATATTCATGACTGACTAGAGAATCACGTTATTGGAATTTGAGTTTAGGTTTTCAATTTCTTTTGACATGTCTGGGTTGGGGAGGGAGATAAGAAGATGCATGCAGCCAGAAGTGATCTTAGTTTGGTAACTGAAGAAGCTTCCTCTAGGCAATTTGGGGAGCAAGAAATATGCATCATTACTCAAGTCGATGACCTAGGAGATCATCTGTTCACTTCCATGGTCTTGGTCTTTGCAAACTTCCATGTGTAGCGTTTGACAAACTAGTTTACAATTTGGTGTAGTTCAGAAATTGTCTTCACTCTTCCCAATCCAAGAGATATTCAGTCCTGCTCCATCTGTCCACCATCATTAGGCCTGACCCGAATGGATTGATGTGCATGCATAACAGATGGCCGATGCATGAATTTCACGAAGTGGGTGCTAAATGCAAAATTTTAGGGAGTTTGGAAGGATTGATAAGAAATAACAATATTGAGGGAAAAAGTAAGACTATCAAGATTTTGAAGGAGATAAAGTAAGATTATCAATGTTTAGAAGGGGCCAAAACACGTGGGGAAAATGAGATTATGCTAATGTTTTCGGGGCGGTGGCCTCAGCCCCTACTACATACATTGCTTTGCTGACTTGGAAAATGCTTGTCTTTATATTTTGGTGATGATGGAGTAGACTTATTACTCGTCTGTCATTTCACTGTGCAGAATGAAGAATTTGTAGTTTTGGGAAAGGAAAAAGAAGTTCCTCACACTCGTCATGTTCGCGGCTCCAATTATTGCATTATGAATGTCTTTCCCGACCGAATTACTGGAAGAGCAATAATACTTTCTGTCGTATGTCTTCAACATCTTTTACTCCACTTTTATTATATGCTGGTGAAGAATTCGGTTGTATTTTTTTTTTGTTGGCTAAGCTCTAAAGAATTCTGTTGTAGATCGATAATCTCGTGAAGGGAGCTTCTGGTCAAGCTTTACAGAATCTTAACTTGATGATGGGAATTCCAGAGAATACAGGGCTTACCTACTTGCCTTTGTTTCCTTAGTACCTTTTTGTTTATGATCAATAACCATGTAAGTCTTCACATTTCAAAAGCCTCACTTTAGAATTTAACGTTAGGTGTAGATGCTCTTTTGCTTTCTGATTATGGCCTCGTAGTCATAGGCCAGAAAGCCACCGGGTTTCTTGGACACCTTTCACCCAAGATTTTTTAGAGATGCATATGTTTGGCAACTTCTATCATAATACCAACAAAATATAGCTACAATAAACGTTCTCTCTGAAAGGGTTTGGAAGAACAGAAAGAAAGGAGAGAAAAGAAAAGAGAAGAGAAGAAAAATTAGGACTCTACACCTCAAATAAGAAAGAAATGTGTAGATAAATACGAGAATGCCCTGTGTAACTGAAACGCAGAATTAAGGAAAAAAATAACAGAAACACAACAATGTAAAATTTTCAGTGATTTGGGCCCTGGATTTAGCATGCATTCGATGGATTCTTGAACCCTGATTTGATGAGTAAGCTATGCTTATAATTCATTATGATTATTTTTTTATGCACGATGCCATATTTCCATGAACTGAAACAAAAAAACGCAATTTTGACTTCTTCTTGGAATATTAGAGGAAAAATCCCAGCCTATTACTCTACTGAAAGACCATACGGGCAGGGTGGACCCACATAAACATGTGGCAGTTGGTATGTAGATGGATATTATTAGATTGTGTGGTTAGATGGATTATCTAATTTATCTAGGGTTCACTGCTCCTGTTTGGCATCTTAGTGTATTGGATGGTGGTACCATGTCTTTTTGGTATCATCTTTGGCAGATACTTTAATCCAATGTTTTTTTTTTTTGGGTTTCATCGGCTACTTTAATCCAATGTTAAGACATACGTAGATGACTGATATGTAGTTTTAGGCTGATGCTTGTTTGTTTTTTTGCAGGCAATGGTTATCCAGGGTTTCTGCTTTCAAAATAAGAGCCTCTGCATTCAATACTCGTTCAGAGCTGTTAATCGCGAAAGT
Source organism: Rhododendron ferrugineum (assembly GCA_025642025.1). NCBI lineage: Eukaryota > Viridiplantae > Streptophyta > Magnoliopsida > Ericales > Ericaceae > Rhododendron > Rhododendron ferrugineum. The sequence goes on from JAOTQK010000020.1 coordinate 6,810,833, forward strand.
ACGTATGCTATCCGATGGTAAACAAGAATGGTGGAGTCCAGAGATCAGCGGTCATTACCCTGGCTTGAGCTCTGATCTTCAACACTTTTTGTTCTTTGTTTTTGGAGCATTGTGATCTTCTCCAGTAAGAATATGAAGATAATCTATGTATGGCTTATCTTTTTTTTTGGTCCCTGCAAAATACACTCGGTTTCATTTTCGTCCTCACAAATTTTTTGGTTTCAATTTTACCCTTCTCGTTTCCAACCGATTTCAATGTTACCCTTCCGTCAAAAAATGAACGGTAATATACCAAGTGGCTAACGGAAAGCTTACATGGACTGTGGCCCCCACCCCCTCCACTTACAACACGGCTGATGTGGCCAAAAAAGGGGCCCACGTATCTCTCTCCTCTAAGCTGTCCCCTGACTGAGAAATTTTTCTCCCAAAATTGAAAACCAGGGGAAGAAATAGACTAAACCCACTTTTTAGTACTACATTGACCGCCCTGCTCCGGCAACCTCCTGGCCTTATCTTCGGCGTCGTGTCCCCAGCACCTCTGTATATTTACGGGGTACCCATATTTATTTGACTTGGGTCTCAAATCCAATGTCTACGACACGGGTTTGGATTATCTGTTTGATTTCCCATCTAATTCCATTCTGGTTTAAATTATGATTCCAACATTGATTTCATGGACATTAGTAAGTAATAATTGTAAAGGTAGATAGATGTTCCCAAACCCTCTGGCCAACCAAATTGATTTCATGAACGTGTTCTCCCAAATCAACTCTCTCTCTCTCTCTCTCTCTCTCTCTCTCTCTCTCTCTCTCTTCCCACTGACAAGACCCACCATGGAATTTGGAAAGGGCCGTCCGCGTGAACCAAAAATACCAAGAAATGAGAACCTCTCCTGAAAAAATAATCTTAACTCGGGGAATAATTTATCTTTGGGATTACCAACGCTAATGAAGAGGGTGAAGGGTACATGGAGTATGGGATTGACGGCAACGAGAGTCAGATTCGCGAGTTTGTTCAAACGGCCGGCGATTTCCTGCGTATAATGGGGTGATTTTGTTCAACCAGGTTTTTATGGTTTAGTGAGATTTTGTTGGCTGGTTCTATTTGCCACTGAATTGCAAACAATTGTTTGCTTATTTAGGAACGATTTTCCTGATTTCTTAGTTTAGGGTTGGGTTTACTTTACTTGTTTCTGTGGATCAATTTTGAGGGAAAATGATATAGGGAAGTGAAGGGGGTGGGGGCCACAGTCCCTTTCCGTTAGCCACTTGGTATATTTCCGTTCATTTTTTGACGGAAGGGTAATATTGAAATTGGTTAGAAACGAGAAGGGTAAAATTGAAACCAAAAAATTTATGAGGACGAAAAATGAAACCGAGCGTATTTTGCAGGGACCAAAAAAGTTGATAAGCCTTTTATGTATTTGTGAAGAGAGAATCCAAATAATGGTTTAAATGCTCAGCCCGCCCCAAAAGCCAGGGTGCTGAATGAGGACTTCGTATCTCAATGTGCATTTCATACTGTAGTGCCAAAAATTACTGAGAGGGTGCAATTGTTTTTCTTCATTCAAGTTTAACATAGAAAATGGAAAGAAGACAAATTCTTCTTAATTGTTTGTAAATTTTTTCTTTAATGTGTGGTGAGGAAGGGACCTAACTAAAGGGCCCCGGGCAAGCAAAAAATGAGGGATATAGGAGCACTTAATAATTTTTGACCTTTATGGAAAGCTCGATAATCAGAAGGGGAAAAATAAAACTTTTAAGGTAAGTGGAAAAAATGTGGCTGATAAGCACGCGGCAAAAGTGTGGAAATTCTCGTTTTCCATACGTACGTGTTCCTGAGGCTCGGATGAGTATTCTTGTTTCGCATTTATGAATTTCTTTCTTTGGAAAAGGTAGAGAGTGAAGATCGAAGTGGTCTAGCATGCAACTATATACGCGTTTGCTTTGCTGTTTGGATGATTGATGATCTGAGGGAGTTAAGTTTTTCCCTTTTTCGACAGTCGTTGGTCAGGGGGTTTTGTTCGAGGGCTTCGGAGATTCATAAAATGGGTTTTGGTTTTGGGGAGAATTCAGTTTCTGGGTGTTTCCTTGAGTGCTTTCCAGATTCCGCAATGGGTTTCGATTCAATCAAGTCACCGCTACATAGAGAAAATCCATTATCATAAGCTATGGCGAAGCCGTCAGAGGCGGAAGCAGTAGCTTCTAGGACGAAACTGAGCAGCTATGATAGGCGGGCGAAAGGAGCAAGACCAAGCCGAGCCACTGGCAGTGTGGCGAGGGAGGCCTACTATACATTGGGGCGTATGTATAAATTGGTGAATTTGAGGTATATAAACTGAATTAAGGTGAGGAGAATGAATGAGAGTGATAGAAGTGTTTGGGTAGTGGGACGGGAAATGCACTGGAAAATGATTAACGGAATTTTCTGGGGTAAGCCATTACTCATTGCCGTAGTTTTCTTGGCATATGTAGAGACTTGGCTCTCTACTTTTGGTGATGCGTGTTGTTTCAAAAAACAATGACAATCGTTGGACTTGTATCTTTGATAGATTAAGGATGTCTTGGACTTAGATTAAGATTATTTTGAAAAAAAGAATTGCTCTAGACTAATGGAAAACCCAATTCATCTATACTTTTCGACAATGCAAAACCCAAACTTTTTTCCTAATGGAGTAGCAGTATTGGTTCACGAACAAGGTTGGGTTTTTATCGTACGTTTACTTTGACAACAAACTTTCGGTTGGACCAAGAGGTTTTGGTTTTGTGGAAACTCAGAACCTAGTTGGACAAGACCCATGTTCGAATCTCCTTAACATTTTAGTGGGACGAAACATACTTTTAAGTTCTAACATCATCTATATGTGGCGGGACTTTACCTTCTGTCCCGACATAGGTGCACTCGAATCCCATAGAAATAGGGGAGGCTTAAAGAATAATCCTCGGGTTCAACTATTTGTAAGTTTTCATCCGGCACTTTTTGAACAGTTATGTTTTCATCCTTTCAGATGGTGAATTACCTATATTACCCTTTTAATATATATATTCATATGTAGATGTATATTTCCTTCCTAAATTTGTGGGATTCTAGTAATTATAGTTATCTAAACTCATAGGTTGATTAATGGATAAAAATGGGGGGAATTTTTAATTTTTAAAATCTTTAATGGATACATTCTAAATCATTCTCTCTCCTTAATTTCATGATTTTTTCAATTCTTAATTTTCGTGAATTTTGGTAAATTGATCGCATTATATTATAAACTTACGTGAATATGGTTTGACCAATTTCACGAAAATTCATGATTTAGATAAAAAAAAATATGAATACACCATGTTTTATTCATGAAAATACATGAATAAATTAATAAAAAAAATATGAAAACAAGAATAAATTAATCGAAAGAACATGAATACAATCGACCATGAAAAATATGAATAAATTAATCGGCCATATTTTTCATGAATACACCATGAAAAAACACGAATACACCATTTTTATTCATGAAAACACAACAATATGAAAAATACACCATTTTTGAAACGAAAAACTGTGTCAAATAACTAATGGAGCTTACTGCTTTTAACATCAGATTCTTGTACATAAGTAATATCAGCAGGAGTAAAAAAGCCCAAACCGGGCGGATCAAAATAAAAAAATAAAAAGCCTAGACTCCCAAACCACCTAAAAGAGTTTAAAAATAGAGGAAAGAAGAGATCAGAGATTCCGAGTTATCTTTAAGGTCCAATCTTCCGTTATCGGAGGTGGTCATCGATGACGGCGTTTGTGGTGGTAGTTCAGCTGATGAAACAGGTTGTCGGCTCATAACTCTTGCCAACACGAAATATTTCGGGCTGATTGACGGGGACAATTGGGAGCGTAGAATCGGCGACGAAACGGCCATGAAAAAGACTGCTTCGATGGCCACCATTGAGATATTTCGAGCTGATTGATGGAGACGTGTTTCGCCGCTCGACCATTTCAGAAATTAGGAGCGGAGAAATCTGCAAATGAAAATGGGGGGATTGGTTGGGTTTGCTAAAATAGGTATTAAATGGAAAGTTTCAATGGGTTTTTTGTTTTCAATTGTTTTGTCGAAAGTTTTGGGATTTGATAGGGGTGCTTACCTAAAATTATGCTACATATATGTAATTTTTTTTTTGATCGGCAAAATTAAATTTTATTAAAGGGGTTAGGGGAAAGGGATTCCAACCAAAAGTTAGAAATACAGCCAAGAGGGATAAAGCCCTCCACACCTAAGAGCCTAAAAGCCCAGATACAACATTAAAGCACACTCCTAATGGCCTAAAAAGCCCAAATATTACAATTAAGTACACACCCAAAGAAGCCCAAAACCTAACCCTAAAAATCTATACAATTTCAAAACTATACCAGAAACCGGCCGCACCACCACACTCCACCAGTCGACCACCAGCATCACCAGTACCAACAACCTCCAGCCCACCACGGCCACCGCAAGCCAACCCATGCCGAAAATTAGAAACCAGATGCAACCCAAAGAACTGGACGTGAGCCTCAACCAAAGCCGTTAGGCGAAAACCGCGCCACCCAACAGTGAAACACGGGGGGAGGCAACGTCGACCAAGCTTCGATACTCCACCAGATCTCCACGCCGTTAGGCTACAACTCCGGTTGTCCAGGAACAAACCAGTCGGAAATCATTCAGAGTATAAATTACTCGGTTGAGAGAGGGCAGCACAACCAATAACAGGTACAGTAACGAAATAATACAGATCCGCAGGGGAGGGGGCCAGAAAAAAACGAGAGGAGGAAGAAAGAGAAGGAGGGATGAGAAAATCGTACCGATGTCACCCCCGTCGCCGACCGGAAACCCCATGAAACGACCGCCGAGAAACCGCTACTTCGGCCCCCATAAACGATCTGGAGAAGACACGATCGTCGAGAACCATAACTCCGGCAACAACCACCCACAGCCCCCGCCTCTAGCCACCGCAAACTTTGCCGATCGTTTTGAATAAATAGAAATAGATTAGAAACGGGAGAGAACGGGGCAAGAAGAGGGAGAAAGAGAGAGAAGGGAGAGAGAGGAGAGGGAGGAGGAGGGGGGAGGCAGGCGGCAGCGCCTCCCCCCCCAAACGGAGACCCTAAATGGGCTTTAGATGGAGGCGGAATGTTAGAGAGAGAGAGAGGGCAGCAAAATGTTATTGCTACATATATATAATAGTCAATATATCTACGTAATAAAGGGCAAATTTGGAATTATTTAAAAACGTGGATGAAAACATAACTGTTCAAAATGATCAGGATGAATACTTACATGGGATGAGATTTGAGGATGGATATTTAAAAACTCCTAGAAATAGTGGTGTGGTATAACGAATCAATATTCTGAGGCAGAGGTAACGAATTTCATAGCAGCAGTTTCACTTTCGTAAAAAAATGAAAGCATAATTTACACCATCCTTCTTTGAGATTTTTGACAAAAACAATATGCCCCAAATCTTTCAACTAATGACAGTGACCTTTCTTGAATGTGAATACTGAGATCAGTTAAATCCATCTTGTTAGTATTTCGTTAGATTTGTGAATTCCAAACTTTTATATAAAAAATTCTAGCTCCCATTTTGCACTTAAGTTTCTCCTTAAATAACTGTGTCCCATTTTGCCTTTAGGCAAATAAAATCTGGTGAAAGTACATAAACACCCCCACAACTATCACTGTTTCTCTCGTAAACACCCCTTGACATTTAAAAGTGCCCATGGAGACCCCCTCAACTACTGGAAACGAAAAAAATGCTAACTTCGTTATCGGAATTGAGGAATACCCTTTTCTATTATACCCTTGAAGGAAAATTTATGTGAAAGTACATAAACACATACTCAACTATCACTGTTTCTTGTAAACACCCCCTCATATTTAAAAGTGCCCATGGAGACCCCCTCAACTACTGGAAACGAAAAAAATGCTAACTCCGTTAACGAAATTGAGGAAATGACCAAGATACCCTTTTCTATTATACCCTCAAAGGAAAATTTATAAAAAAAAATCCTGAAATTATTTACCCACCAATTTGAGAGAGAGAGAGAGAGAGAGATGAACAGCAGCAGCGCACTCACCTCCGGTTCGACCCCTGCGATCTGATCGCCGGCGAAGACCTCTTCGACGACCCCGTGGCTGCCTCTCACCTCCCTCGCCTCCTCAGCAACAACCCCATCTCCGCCCCCGACTCCGATCTCACCTACCGCTCCTGCTTCCTCCTCCACGACCCCTCCAACGCCATGGGCCTCTCGGCCTCCTCGTCCTCCCCCGACCGAAGTCAAAGCCCGAGCGCAAGTCCGAGCCCCGGAAGCTGTGCCAAATTGGCGTTTCTGACGAGTAACCCATCGATTCCAAGCTTGCGTTGCCGGACCACGATAGTTGAAGCAGTTCTGAAATCCTCTGGCTTCAACGACCTCGACAACCCTAAGCTCGAATGCAAAACCAACACTCCTAAATCTGCAAAATCCGCCGCGAAAAGCCCAAAACCGCTTCTGGGTTCCAACCCATCTTGGTGATTTCGGGGATTTCTGAAATTGGGGTTAAGGTTTGATTTTGGGGATTTCTGAAATTGGTGATTTGTGGTTTGTGATAGTTGTGACTGTTGGAGACCGAGTGTGGGAGAGGGGTTTGGTGGTGGTGATTGGTTCCTGGCGGTGGTGGCAACAATGATGGAGGTGGTGAAGTTAGTGGTGGTGGATTGTAGATTGTGGTGGCGACAATGGTGGATTGTGAATTGTCAAAGGGCATTTTTTTCAAAAAAATTGCCCAATTTGCTGGCATGTGACCTCCCAACAAACAGTTCTGAGACGAAAGGGTGTTACTTAGGTAACGGGAATAGATGAAGGGGTCTCCATGGGCGCTTTTAAATGTGAGGGGGTGTTTAAGAGAAACAGTGATAGTCGAGGGATGTTTATGTACTTTCACCATAAAATTTTTTGTCCCCAAAAGTCAAAGTACAACCAAATTAATTTACTCCCCAATCAATTTAATCCCAAAAACCTTTTTGTATAGATTCTCAAAGGGAAGCTTAAGAATGGGAGCTACGCAGAGTTTATATAAACCAATTTAACTTGGAATCTTTAAATCTAACTGAAGACTACGAGAGTGGATCTACGGGATCATTCACATTCAAGGGAGGCCGGTGTAATAAGTTAAAGGGAGGAGGCCAATGTATTTGTAAGAAAACTTAAGGGATATTAGTGTAAATTAACAAGAAAATAAATACAAAAATCTTTCATGCTGGTTTTATGATCCAGAGTCCCCTGCCCTTTCAAGTAGAGAAAAAAATGATTCTTGCAAACAGACCCTGCAAGCCTAGGGTTTTCCATTAGCTCAAAATCTAGGGCTTGAATTGCGGAGCTCTACGACGCCAAAGGTGGGTCTTTTATTCTTCTTCTCTTCTTCAATGTCTTTCATTAGTTTTCGTGGTTAGGCTTTGTCGCAAGGGCTTGCTTCAGTGTCTTTCATTTTTTTAATTCCATATTTAAGTGTTTTTTCACAAATGAGTTTGATTTTTTCTTTTTCTGATGTTTGTACAAATTTAGTACTCCAGTATAAAGGAAAATGAAATTCATATCAAATTGTACAAGACGTGAACTTAAGTTTAGCTATATTAATTAGTGGTTTACATTCTTTACCTCCTAAAGATAAAGAAGTGTTTTTTGTTCTTCTGAACACTTCTCTCAACTTCATATATTTTTGCCTATTTTGCTTTAAGGCTCTGTTTGTTTCAATTATTTTACATGTAAAATTGTTTTGGCAAAAAAGAAAATTTTGATTTTTGTTTTTCGATGTTTGGTTGGTTGTTAATAAGTATTCGTAGGAATAAAATTGAATAGTAGAAAATAGAAACTGTAGGAGGGATTTGTATTCATTGTTGTCGGTTGCTATGGTCACCCGGCTCACCCAACCAATTAATTGTGTGTGTATGTGTGCGTGTATAAATTGGGGCGTATGTATGAATTGTTGAATTTGAGGTAGATAAACTGAATTAAGGTGAAGAGAATGAATGAGAGTGATAGAGATGTTTGGGTAGTGGGACGAAAAATGCATTGAAAATTGACTAACGGAATTCTCCGAGGTAAGTCATTACTCATTGTTGTTGGTTTCTTGGCACATGTATAGACTTTGCTCTTTTCTTTTGGTGATGCGTGTTGTTTCAAAATGCAGTGACAATCATTGGACTTGTATCTTTGATAGATTAAGGATGTCTTGGGTTTAGATTAAGATTGTTTCGAAAAAAAGAATTGCTCTAAACTAATGGAAAGC
>JAOTQK010000020.1:7191918-7203030 GCA_025642025.1 Rhododendron ferrugineum
GATTTGACAACCTTTGACACCCTACCACAGGAATTTCTGCTCTAATATGAATCAGCTTTACAATTAAAAGTTCTATTTAGCTATTGCTTTTCTTCTTTCTGGATGAATTCGACCACATATGAAGCACCAATAGCTGAATTATTTGCCGTATCCGTGTTGAGCAAGCCTGGCACACCGACATGCCGGGGACACTCAGGGATATGTATGGAGCGTGTCCAATCACTTATAATAAAATTCAAGCAGGGACGCATAGGGGACACGTGTGAGGACACAACATGGTGTCACTTCATAATATAAAGAACTTATATTAAGGGTTAAAAACTAACGAACTTATAAAGAATAGAAATTTTAACATTGTTTCTATTCTACTACTTGGTGTTGGTTTTCATTAATGTTGGGTCTTTGTGGATACACTAATCGCATACCTAACGATACAAAAATATAACATATATCCATACATTTAGTTTTGTTGTTTCCTGCCATGTCTGTGTTCCCTTCTATTTAGAACTGCCATGTCATTTCTCTGTATCTGTGTCGTATCAATACTTTTATGACCGAAGCCTGTCTGACAAGAGTAGAATAATGTTGGAGCCGTTTATGAAATGTTCTATCTGCAGCAACGAAACTTTGTTATGCCTCGTTAAAAGGAGGTCATTGTTGCATCACTTATACTCACAACGCTAACTAGACACAACGGGAGATTACACCAGACAAAACCAAAAGATAACAACCTTCCTCCTTTTGCAACGAATGCTGAAAGGTGAAACTCCAAGTTGCAGTCAACTAGGCCAATCCACGTTGTTGGCAGTCAATCTATTATGTTCAGTTGAGAATTAACAATTTTACATCAACCTGATTAAGGTCACCAATTTGTTCAACTTATGTTCACATTTAATTACTAGTCTACTACCATGATCGGCCACTACTTTACATGGACAGAGTTGAACTGATGGTGGTTAGGAATTCAAGATGAAAGTGGCATAGATAATGACAGTGTGTCAGTGACAAAGGACCTAAAAAATTTGAATGAAGTTCTAACTTCTAAGGCATCCATGAGGCAGAGCTCAGGATGAAGTGTCTATCAACTCTTATCAATCTAGAACTTCAACGGTTGAACTTAAATGGCTCGCTATGTTACATGGATCCTTCTAAATGTGCAAAGGCACTCGGATAAAAGAGTATGGGATCCTTGTCCGACATTTTTAGTCGGACATTCACTTAGCAATTTGTAATTGGAGTTTACCATCAACTAGGCATAGGACTCCTACATTATGGATGAAATGCCCCAAGGCACCTTTTAATCACCCACCATTCAACCAATTAAATAAAATAATCTGAATATTTTGGCTTGTCCCTGTGTCCTTGAGATCAAACTTAAATGAATTTGACCCTTAGATCTATACCCGCACTGGGCACACATACCCAAGTCAATGATGAGTTGATAACATAGATGGCCAGTATAGACTTTGAAGTCATGAGAATCCTAGTATGTAAACGTATTCATCACAGCCATCTTTTCCTTATCGAGTTAAACTTACCTTTTCTAATCCATACACGTTATGATATTACCCTAGTTAACCATGTAAATTTTTTTAAAGAGATAAAATATGATTCACCAAACTTTTTTTTTTCAGAGCTGTAGGCTATTATTTTTGTTTAGCTGTAGGGCACATAAACAATGTCCTAGCAAATTAGTTCCCAGCAGTTTTGATTAAAGGGCACAAAATGCTTATTATGTCCTAGCAAATAGAAGCAAAAAATTTCAGCTGATTCAAATGGCAATTCAATGTCGTAATAATACAATCACAAATTAGATATTAGGATTCTCTAGTATTGTCAGTTAGTGGAAGCCAAAAGTCCCCTAGTTAGAACCAAAAGAAAGAACAGAAAAACACATTAATATGATTTATTGAAAATCATCAAGGTCTATAGTTTCAGGAGACAATCTTTTCCGAGGTAATTGATTTTCAAGAGATAGTTTAGGCTTTAATGCTACATGCAGTGTACCTTTTAGAGAACTTATCGCTGATTTCGAATTTGACCTTTGCAAAGGCTTGCAAGAAGTGGGTAGCATGCTCCGGACAGAACCAACACTAGAAGAAACTGATGGTGATGAGAGTCGTTTTGATGAGGACATGGTGTTTTGTCTCAGGTTTTCCTTTGAACAGGACTCATTCTTATTTACTTCTACTCCATGGTTCTTTGGGCTTCTAACTGATTCCACAGGAACAAGCTTCCCATCTATTTGATTTGTGAAAACAAATGTAACCTGCAAAAACACACAAAATATGTGAGATCTAGGTAGTCTACCTCTTGGCACGAGAAGAACATTGACTATCACAAGTAAAATGCTCAACACATTAAGAGTGATCTATGTTACATTCTTAAGAAAGTGTATGGAACAATATGTTACATCCATATAACTGCTAAAAGCAAAATAAGCCAACTCATCCAAACAAGCAGATGCAATTATCAGAGTCTAGACTTGAACATTTTATTGATGAGTGATTGGTGTGCATGATTTTCTCATTTTGGTATCCACACATGATATGTTTTATGTACTAAAAACCAAGAGGCTATGACTTGTGTTGTCTGTTATTTCACTTCCATCAGACCACGGCATGAAAAGGCACTTAAAAGGAATGGCACATTCATCAATTTTGCAAAACTTTGAAATGTTCGTTCCACCTAAACCTGGGTTGACACATCACTAAGACTCATGCATGAGTTCGTATCAACTATCTCATCTCATCTCTCAGGCAAACAAAAAAAGATGCATTACTCAACTGTGAAAATTTTCTATGTTATTTCAGCCTTTCAAAGCCTTTTTTTTTTAACGGCATTTCAAAGCCAATTTAATGTTAATGGTTAGCATATGAAGGGTCTTCTGTAATATTGAAGGAAGCAAGACAAATCCTAATCCATAGCATTCCACTTTATAAGAAAATGTAATCACTTAGCACCTCCTGTCCGGCTGAAGCTTGAAAAATAGCATCAGGCACTGATGACGTGAAGAAATGATGCCCCCAACTACCTAAATCCTCTTCCAGAGGAGTTCCCACCTGAAAAAATAAGCCAAAGAATTTTCAAAGAGGATCTCCAAAACATGAATATTAGTTATGTCAAACATAAATTTAACACCAAAATTTGTAGTCCAGTGACCTCAACTAACCTGTTTCTCTGAGCTTCTTAACTTATGCAAGCACCCTGCGAGGCTAGCAAATCCTCCTATATCCTCTTGCTCTGATTGACAAATTTCATTTGTTGCTCTGACACCATCAACATTGTTTCCTTTGTCATGCCCGTCATCTACCATTGCATCATAGTGTTGACAGCGGATGCAGCTCATCTTTTCATGAATTTCAGATCTAAGGTGTATAAACGGGCAAATATTGAGAAAGAAGGTATAGCTCGACATTGTTTAATAACGATCTCATCAGAGCATGAATACATGGACGACATATTTCAATCCACAATTGAAAGGAACCCAAACTGGTAAGAAACCGGGAAGCTTGTTCTGCAAAGAGAGATTCAAGCCAGTCTAGTTTTGGTTCATTAGTTCCATGTTAAAACGAAATATATCACAGATTGTCCGATGCTAAGGCAAAACTTACAGTGTTTCCTCACAAAATTTGAAAGCAGTGAATACCATGTCACCAAGGCATAGATCACTGGGTTCTGTTTACTAATCCAATGTGAGCAGATAAATTCTTCATATTAAGGACTTAAGCACTTAATGATTAGACTGTCCCCAAGGCAAAACTCAATGTACTTCCTAAAGGAATTTGGAAACCTGTATTTTCTCTAATCATATTTTACTTGAGTAAGTTAAAGAATGGCAAATACAGTTAGGTTAAAAGCATGTTAAGAAGAAGAGAGGGAGGGGGGGAAAGAAGCTTTTGGCATATAATACAGATAATGTTCCTTCTCCTCTTAAGTTTTACGTTGTCTATCTCCACTTAATGAAGCCTAAAACTGATTTTCTTCAGTGAGTCATTGGTTGAAAAGTTGCCATCTCATACAGATGATTATCTCGTAATACGTTCTGACATGGAGCACTTACCTCACATTCTCATGGAACGTGAACAAATCTCGCAGTTCTTCTGCTGAGAGAAAGTTCCCCTGTCATTACAACTCTTGGTGTTACACATTTGAAGGCATTTTCAACAGCAAAGAGGAGGTATCAGAACAAGTACCTGTGCCGTTGTTCTCTCTGTTTGCTCATGCTGAATAACTTTTTGAAGCCCTTCTTTTGACATCTGACGCTGGTATACCTGCCCAAGATCAGTGTAGTACTTGAAACTTAGATAAATCACTCATTAATGCTTTAACCCGTACGTAAACGCAAGAGAGGGAAAAGAAAGTTATAACATTGACTAAATTTCTGCAGTGTTAGCACCTTTTCTTCAATTGTTCCAGTACTCAAAAATCTATAGATATACACTCTCTTTTTTTGCCCATCTCTCCAGATTCTTGCAGCAGCCTGCATACGTGTTGAAGACAAAATAAAACAAAATCAAGCAACAACCGAAAGGATTTAATGGAAAAAAAACATTTGCTTATTTTTCAACTAACGTCAATTCCAGTACAAGGATCTAGGGTAAGTGATTACTTGTTTGTCATTGGCAGGATTCCAATCAGGATCAAACAAGACAAGTCGATTCCCACCTATCAAATTGAGGCCACAACCACCAGCCTTGCTGCTCAAGAGAAAGACAAACTCATCCTGCCAGATGCAAATTGAACTTGTTATACGAAGTGACCTTAGTTATCGCAGCACAATCAAACAATGGACCAAAAGTTAGGTACCTTCGATAGGTCATTAAAGCTGTTCACCAGCTTTTGCCTTTTACTGATTGATGTAGCTCCATCAAGTCTCAAAACCGGATATCTTCTTTCCCGACACAATTGGGCAAAAAGGTCCAGCGTCTGATGAATTAAGATTAGTATTTTAAAACACAAAGACTGATGATATTCAAGTGAACATTACGTTTTTCGTAAATAAGACGATGACTTGCATAGCCGTAAGTACTTTCATAGAGACAAAAAAAAAAAAAAAACTATTTCAACGACAGAAACATTACATTTGATCCTTTTTCCTTAATGCAGAAGCTACAAACCGTGACAATTTGACAAAACCAATTTGTTTTGTGGGAGATAAAAAGCATAACCCATCGGAACATTGTTCAACTTGTACTTAAGTCTACAAGTTTCTTTAGCTTGCAAGACACTCTATCTAAGACCAACCTGTGTGTAGTTTGACACCAGAACAATTCGGTCATCTGTTCTCTGACGCAAGTGGGCTAGTAAGCGGGCTAAGACATGCATTTTTCCAGAGAGTTCAACCCAAGAACCATCACCACCAGTCCAAGATCCAGATCTAACAGAACAGACAGTTCCTCCATGATCAGAATAATGAACGAAATAATACAGGAAACGTGGGGAATAGAATGACTTACCTTCCGGAGAACATTTCTGGAGGGAAGAAGCGTAAACAATCCTCAAATCCTGATGTTCCAGGACTCCCACTTTTCATAGTATCATAGATTAGCTTCAAAATTAAACTACCTTGTATTAGAACCAGTAACTCATAGTAAACACAATCAATAAGTACAAAGGGAATACATCACAATGTCCATAGTAACAAGGAGTAGAGAGCAAGCCTAGAGGGCCTCGGAATCAAATCCAACACCAGCATTCTCAAATCAATCAATTAAATATCAGAAATTATATTTAATGGACATTAGACTTTTCAAAGAAACCAATGCCATGACTACGTTAAGGAACAGAACTCTACGTGGGGTGACGCCGGGAAGTCCAAGGATAAGGTTATATACTAGCAGAAAAATTTGCCAAAAACATAAAATAAATCCTTATACGTAAAAGATCAAAATAATCATCACTGACTTCAGAAAAGGGTCATCCTAGATTCTCAAGAATGAGACTACAAATGGCATAGGTGTTGGCAACTAAAGGGCATCTGGACATCATAACTGTCCAGCATGATTTGTTAAATAAGAACTCAAAATACAACACAAGGAATGCTCCAAAGTTGAGTTTCTTCACTCGCTCTCCTTCTAAACCTGTTGACCTTTGTTCAAACTTTGAGAGAGAATACCTGTATGACAGCTTTGCAGAAATGCATTTGGTGACCTTGGCCGACATTTACTTCTACCCATGATTTCCATCACTTAGAAACTAAAGATACAAAAACAGATGTTTTTTATGATTGGAAAAAAAAATCGTCCCTCAAATATTTCAACATTCAAGTTCCTGAGAATGCTTAAGAAGAAATTTTGTACGATGTACTGTAGGGATCCGAAAAGATTTCAACATCCCTATAGTGCATTTCATTTCCCACCCCAAGATAGAATACTTGTGACTTGTGAGCAAATAGAAAATCTTACTTATTTGTACTTTTGCAACTAGGGGTCCATTTACTCGTTCATATTGTACTAACTTTCTTACATTCGTTTCTTATACAGAGGATAAAGTCCTCGAAAAACAAAACAAAAACTTAACAGATATTATCCTTCCAGATGATTATACCTTGGGATGATTGCAAAGCTTCTTAAGAGCTGTAATATAAGCCAAGATCTTTGATTGCTTCACTTCTTCTGTAATTGCTCTCTTAACCTGTATTTTAGGGTAAGCAAAACAAGAAGTAACTACCTTTAAGTTCCTATTGTCATACTTTTGTGCACATCTCCAAAAGTTATTAGATAAAGATGAGAAATTACATTTTTTGAATGTACGAAATGGTTGTACAATTCTGATTGGAGAGGAGTCAATTTGCAACAAACAACTTCAACTATCTGCAAGCACAGTTAGAAATTAGGA
The DNA here is from genome assembly GCA_025642025.1 of Rhododendron ferrugineum. NCBI lineage: Eukaryota > Viridiplantae > Streptophyta > Magnoliopsida > Ericales > Ericaceae > Rhododendron > Rhododendron ferrugineum. The sequence continues at coordinate 7,198,759 of JAOTQK010000020.1, forward strand.
CGAGGTTGAATTCTGTTATGTAAATATGCCAATTCATCAAATATCATGCATAAAGTGGGCTGTACTTTATCATATTATAGACAAACAGATAATCCATAAAGCTTAACAATTGACCTTATACATATGTTGGAGGACATTATGCAAGCTTCAACAAACATATTGATTGAGGTTTTAAATAAATACCTTCGGTGGTAAGTGATTTGATAACAACGCATTGGTCCTCCTCAGTATAAACTGTAAACAAGCGCATGAATTAATTATTTGAAATTGAAGTCAATTAATGCTTATTGCACTTGCACATAACCTAAGGCGCACATCAATTCAAAACAATCCCATCTTTTCAAAATATAAATCTTAGATGGACGAATTTGGGGGCCTTAGGGACAGCATGCACGTTGGGCCAATCCGGGCCGTCCATGATCGGTAATGGACGGTTTGCATCTCGGCCGAACAGATCTCAGCCGGCCATTGCTGTTCCGTTGCGATGCAATCTGAGCCGTCCATTGCCGAGCATGGACTGCCCGGATTGGCCCAACACGCATGCTGTCCCTAAGGGACAGCATGCACCCTTCAATCCCCCCAATTACTTGTTTCTACTATAGGACATGGGCCCAACACTTGTACCCAAGTTGGAAACCTTGGATCTAGGATCTTTACCAATGTTTGATGATAAAGAAGAAGCAGCACGTATACCTTCCTCAGAAAACCAAAAGAGGAAAAAAAGGAAGAAGCTCACATTTACGGAAAAATAACCTCCTTTTCCCCTAAACCCATTTGATTTGCAGTGCATTCCTTGACAATATCCTCCGCAAAGTTCTACAACGTTTATCATATTTTAAGATCCATGACGTATCATTATCAAATTACCGGTCTCAGATTTTCGGATACATCTCCCCATATCCTAAGCTTCGGGGTTTAGGGAGATCTAACGCCTACACAAAAAACCCACACCCAATACTCGAACATCATACCCTATGCTCGAGCAGTCATAAAAGACAGATATCTCTTCCTTGAAGCACGAAGTGGTAGAAGCCAGGTTGCAGTTTCTACCAATTTCTAGAGGAAAATATCACCTGATTTACTTTTGCACTTAGTTCTGATGAGCGCTCAACACCTAGCTTTTGCTCTTCTTCACTAGCAGTTGGCTCTCTTCCACAAATGATTGGCGTCTTCATTAACCAGGAGTTAAAATTAAAAACAACAAAAAATGAGTGTCAACAAATGGAAAGAGAATGAAGAAAATAACTTCTCAGGTATTGGTAGATATATAAACATTGCAATTTCTGAAAGAGCCATAAAATCAAAAAATAATTTCCAGCCAGGCAAATCAATGCTTTCGGTCAATTGATTGTTTACGACACAATTATACTAATGTTGGTAGAAAATAGTCCCATTTCTAATTGGCAGATTAGTAGCTGATATTTCTGGAACATTGCAATCGTATTATACAATTTGCAAATCAAATGCTAATATAAAGTCAATATTCTTGTAGTTCAAAATTGTAAGCAGTTAACTCACCTCATAGTATCTTCGAAAATAAGGAGCATTGCCTAATATTCCTGGATTTGTGAAGTTAACCATTGCATAGAATTCTTCTAGGTCATTCTGGAGGTTATGATAATAATAGGAAGAGGCACGGTATTACAAAATGTGAATGAGATATTGATACCAAGAAACAGAGATCTCCAATGAATAGTGAGTTTCTCTAACCTGCATTGGAGTTCCAGACAATAAGATGCGACGCTTGCATGAAAGAGCAGCTAAAGCCTGAGGGAAACACTCCAACAACCATATCAGCGTGCCACAGAACAAGATGCGTAAAAATGAACAAACTTAGAATGAGACCATTTTTGTGTATCTTACTTTATTTGTCAAGGTCTGATCATTTTTCAGTCTGTGTGCTTCATCACATATGAGAAGATCACAGGATCCATCATGGCTGAATTTTGACGAATGCATCCGAAATGTTTCGTAAGAAACAATCAATACCTGGGAGAGTATCAAATAAATCACTTTGTGACTCCAAAGAGACAACTAATGGCTATGTAGATTTACCTGTAAACGGCTGCGAGGACTTATGAAACTGTCAATTCCAGAGATAGCATCATCCCGAGTGCTTTCACACAATGCAATAAGTTGAACTCTTTCTCCAACCCACTTACTAATTTCAGCCTCCCAATTACTTACAAGGCTGGTAGGAGTTACAATTATAGCCTTTTTAACCATTGGTTTTCCATCAAACCCCTGATGAAGAAGAGTATATAGTAAGGTGATTGACTGCAAAGTCTTTCCCAAACTGCAAAAACGAACCCAAAAACAATAATAACCTTCACACATGGCCAAGTAGAGCACAATATACACTGTCCAGAGAAATAGCCAGTAGGGGTAGTACTTACCCCATATCATCAGCCAGAATGCATCCATTTATGTTGGCAGCACTACATAACCCTGAAACACATTCAAACATGAACTGAACCCCCTCTCTGCATGAAGAATTAGGAAAATGGCCTTTCAGTACATACAAACAATTCCAGACTCCAGAGAAGTGATGATTTGTTATAACCATGAAAAAAATGTCTCTATTAGTTTTCCATTAGCGAGGGATTGTGAACAGGCCCGTGCATTGGTTTGTGACTGCATAACGAGTAAAAGAAGATTTTGGAGCAAAGTTCTGACGTATAAGGATATGCGAATTGGTTGGTTCCTTCTTGAGACTAAACAGTTTGCTCTTAATAAAGAAAAACACTTGTTCGTGTGGTTTAGTGTAGACTAGACCTAGCTGTCAGTCTGAAAGGTGAGAAAAGGTACATGTTCCTTGAAACAAAAAAGATCTAGTTAGCGACAGTGGCAAATGTACATGGTTTTCCTCACGCAGTAAATTTGAACCACGGACATCATTTCTGGAAAATACCTTTGATGGGGCCGAAGGAAACGGACAAGCACAGGATCCACTGATATTGGCTCCACATTACCAGCTCCTTCATCATATTCTTCCGGTTGCCACAGGACCAATGGTTCGATCCCTGGTGGAAGACTTACAATCTCCTCCGACACTGGTTCCTCAGCAATAGAAGGAATGTCCAACCTGTTGCTAATTACAACCAACGCAGGTCTCGTAGAGCCCCAGGGTACAAACCGTTTACGAGCCCAAAGACGACGACTGAGCTGTTCGTTCTGATTACTGTATCCATTAGGACAGGGAGGCTTGAAGGGTTTTCTAACAACAGCTGCTCCGTCTGTCACTGAAAGTACCCTTGGAAGCAGCGATTGTCTTTTCACTAGAAGGTGGCCTCTGGTATAAAACACAAGGCTGAATTAGCCCCAATTTTCATCCAGATAGCATCAACAATAAGATTAAAACGGGAAATTTCAGCCAAAGCCATACAAATTCCATTCAACAAGGGTGGTGATTTGTATGTTCTTGTTCACACACATACAGATACTTCTCCGCAGAATATGTGCGTCTGCTAGTACATATATTAGGTGATAAAATACATTGAATAATGAATATAATTCCATCCACGTAACTACACACGTCAAAACCAAAAACTCTTATAGGTGAGCTACCAAATTGCAGTGAAGGGTAACCCTAGATCAAAAGAGGAAGCTTCCACAGTGCAAAACGAGGTAGTTATACCTAGCTGAAGGTATATAAATACAAGTGTGGGGCTTTGTGTGTTATTGTTCACACACACACACACCCCTATTACTATTATGAGGGGAACGCCCCATTATGGTGTGAACAGCAGTTATGAAGCTGGCTCACATATTCAATTTCGAACATTACCCGTAGTATTCACTTCTAGCATCTGATAGCTGCAAGGGGTAACTATGATATTTTCATTAAAACCACCCAAACCCAACTGCTTTCAACCACCAAATCCTATCGAATTACCGCCCCAGAGATGGCTGCGAGGAATTATGGCAAACAAATACATGTATCAACGTAATTTACCTAGTATGTCTTTTACTTTTACTTTTATAAAGGGAACACACTTCTTGGTGTGAACGGTGGTTATGAAATCGGCTGGCACTTCTAAATTCCTAAACTACCCCTTTAACTAACGAAGAAACTGCCAAGAAGAGAGGGGGGAGGGGGGAACTGTAACCCTAATTTTCTTTCCTCCCCTTTTTTTACTTTCACATCTCAGATTTCCTTCCAGAATCCAGATTAATTTCAATCGACGAGTTTTCACTTTTCCTCGTTTAAATAATCCAATTTCCACTTGCATCCGGGCGTCTAGTGAACTAACGATCAAAACCCTAAACTAC
>JAOTQK010000020.1:7415779-7429037 GCA_025642025.1 Rhododendron ferrugineum
CTATAGGTGGAGTAGCCTCTAGAATTTATTAACCAAGCTTGGGTGGCTTAGATGAGCGATGTGGGACAAGTCTAACAATGAACTCCTAAATTGACACTAGTACTACTAGTGCTGTTTTCGGATTCATATTGATTTTTTGTCTCATTACTAGTAAAAGAGTCTTTACTATACTCGTCTTACATCAAAATGGCACGTTCTAACATACTTCTCTCCAGAACCTTTATGTTTTTCAGATAGTGAATAATTATGGGTTATGTTTCGAACTAGTATTCTTCGGAATGCTTCTTACATTTTTGTTGTTGTTGTGGTCTTATGTTTTTTGATTTTGTCTTGTAGAAGGTACGTATTTGTGCTTCGGATTGTGCTGTTGTTGGTGATGGCTTGGATGACTCTACTTATAGTTAACTCTGCCTTAGTAGTTGTACCAGTTTCTATTGGACGTACACTTTTCAACCGCATCCCTCTTTTCCCAGTAACTCATGGGGTCAAGTGCAATGGTAATAAGATTGGTTCAGCCTCGAGTTCCTTGCTTCCGCGAGGAAAATATTAACTGTTGCTGCTATTTTCTGTAGATTTATATTCTTTTGCCATTGGAGTCTATATTATTTGGACTGCCTTAGCTGGGGCTAGGTATTCTATTGAGCACGTTAAAACAAGGAGGGCTAAAGTTCTGCTAAAACAAATTTGGAAATGGTGTGTCATTATTTTGAAGAGTTCCGCATTGCTGTCAATATGGGTAAGAAAATGCCATCCTGTTTTTGTTTGCGGTAATTCTATTTACTATCTTCTCAACTCTATGATCACATTTTTGTTCCAGGTTTTTGTCATCCCGGTGTTAATTGGACTGCTCTTTGAACTTTTGGTAATTGTGCCAATGCGGGTGCCTGTGGATGAAAGCCCAGTTTTCCTTTTGTATCAGGACTGGGCTTTGGGACTCATTTTTCTTAAGATCTGGACTAGAATGGTATGTGTTTAACTTCCGACTTCTGTGAAGGAACTTATATTTTGAAATTTGTAGCAGAATGATTATGAGATAATGTGGTAAGACATTACTTGCAAGTGCAACTATTCCCCAATCAGATATGTCAATAGTATTGACGAAATGCGCAAGGAATTTTGCTCCTGTCACAATCGTGCTGTCTATTTTTCCCCAATTTCGTTCAACGTGGCCTATTTTTCCTTTCAATTCTCTGGGTTCTTAGGAATCTCAAGTTTTACTATTATACATGTACCTAAAGATTAGGCATTAGTTATTCAGTTTAAATTTTCCAACTCTTTCTATTTGGGGTGTCTGAACTCTTGAAATTCATCTCCAGAATTCCAGGGCGTGTTCAGCCGCCACCTCTAGGCCTTGTCTCTGCTAGATATGGCCAGCTTTGGGATCATTTCCTTTATTTCCGTGGAAAATAGTTGTGATTTCGAGTTTAATCCTTCTATGTCATGACTAGGTTGCAATCTATTTTGCAAAGACAGGATGTTTTGTTCCAAGTGTCTAAGCACTACTGAGCATTTATTTTCTATTGATCAGGTCATGCTGGAGCAAATGGTGCCTCTGGTTGATGAGGGTTGGCGTGTAAAGTTCGAAAGGGTGAGAGAAGATGGTTTCTCCAGGCTGCAGGGCTTTTGGGTACTACGTGAGATAGTTCTGCCCATTACTATGAATCTGCTTACTGCACTGTGTGTTCCCTACGTTTTGGCCCGAGGGGTGTTTCCGGTATTTGGGTACCCATTGGTGGTTAACTCGGCGGTGTATCGATTTGCCTGGCTGGGATGCCTTGGTTTCAGCATTTTGTGCTTTTGCGCCAAGAGGTTCCATGTCTGGTTCACCAACCTCCATAACTCTATTCGCGATGATCGCTATTTGATCGGGCGCAGGCTTCATAACTTCGGGGAGGATTTGGGGAGAAGGCAAAGTGAACCGAGTTCTTCGGAAGCACAAAATTCTGATACACAGGGGACTCGGTTAATTAGGCAGGACCACGATGGAGTAGATGGAGGGTTGAGACTTAGGCATCTTAACCGGCAAAATGCCTGATTTAAGAGATAGGGCTCATTTTATACCCCTTTTACATAATTGTTTAGGTTGTAAATATGATTTGGGAAGGTTTTAATCGCCAGAAGTTAGAAACAAAATTTTATTTGTATGTTCACACAGAGTATCTTGAGTCTTGATAAACAAGCCAAACGAGCCAGACACGTGATGGATCAAGCTTTGTTTGAAAACTCTACGACCTTCAAATTTTTTTTTTCAACTTAGCTTGCTTAAGAGACAAGCTGAGCTCAAACGAGCTATAATTAAGCCAAACATAAGCCAATTTCGAGTAACTTCAATTTTTTATGTGTTGTAAGTTGAATGAGCTAAGTTGTAAGTTTTTCAAGCTTGGTTTGTCAATGAAATAAACTGATCTTGAATAAGTTTTTAACAAACGAACACGAGCTCGGACTCGAATTTAGTGTAGTTTGGTTCAATTAGGAGCCCCATTGACAAGGCCTTGTTCTACTTTCTAATTTATTTCTAGCTTTTTCTCAGCAAAAAAAGAGGTGGACAATTTACTATTGGTTAAACAATGGCGTTCCCTATTCCGTACGTTATTGGATCACTGGTGCCGTGAAAGATCTAAACAGAACTCCTTTATACCAACTATTTTTTCGTCTCATTGAAAAAGAAAAGTATTTGCTTATAAAAAAAGAAAAGAAATAGTATCGAATAATATCAATGAAATTGGGTCCACCAAATGTGTCATAAACCATTTTCACATGGCAGACACGGGTTGGGCCATTTCAGATGAGGGTTATTGTCTTGAATGATAAATTATTTAATGCTCTTGGGTACACTTATCATTTCAGATGAGGGTTATTGTCTTGAATGATAGTAAATTATATCTCTCAACTCATTACACTTAGTAACGAGCCGAAATTGACACTCCAAAGTTCGGGTCGACTTGAAAAAAGTATGCTCATCTCATTTATGGAGGCTCGTTTAGCAAATAAATCAGACTCTGGCTCGTTTAGGTTCGAGCTCAATTTTTTGACACGTTTATTAATCCAGCCTAACTAAAACACAACGCTCGTTTGCAGCCCTCTGGCTCGTGTAGACTTGAGCTCAAATTTTTTGACACCTTTATTAATCCAACCTAACTCTAACACAATAAAACTCGGCTCGGCTCGGCTCGGCTCGTTAGGCTCATCAATTCGTACTCCGATGTCTCAATTTTCTCGGGCCCCACATGATCCACTAGTAGGTGCTTGATAGTTGAGAGTTGAAAACATGCAAATTCCAACCGACGACCTTGGCCGCGCTTTTCCAGTCGCAGGCACGCAGGCGGCACTTTCTTTCTCACACGAAACGCATTATTCCTCTCCAAACAGCGCCTCCTGCCTGCCTGCCCGCTGCATCATCAACGCACGGTTTCCACCATTCAAAATTTCCCAATCCGAAAACGCGACGATGAATTCAATTTCTGTTTCTCTTTCCCCCTTCCCCGCCGTACACCGCCGCCATCGCTCTCAGTTACCGTCCACCCTCGGCCATCCAATCGCCCCCGCACCACGCCCATCCTCCATCCCTCTCTGCTCTCGCCCATGCCCACGCCCGCTCCTCGTTTACGCCTCTGGCACCACTAATTCCACGCCTGTATTTACCTCTCTCTCTCTCTCTCTTCCTTCTCTCTCTATACATCTCTCTTACTCTGGTCGATGATTTGCAGCCAAGAAGCGCGATTATTTACACGGTGGGTGATTTTATGACGAAGAAGGAAGAGTTGCACGTTGTCAAACCTACGACGACTGTTGATGAAGGTTAATTAAGATACGCGGAATTTTTTTTTTTCCTCTGTCGTTAGGTACTACTAACTCCCTTCCAAAATGCTTGTCCTATCCGAAAAAACGGAGTGTTAAAAATAATACAATTTTTTCAAGAAAAAATTCAAACATTTTTCAGAAATTAAAAATACTCATTGATATCTAGTACTAAGTTGTTAAAAAAATTTTGATTTTTTCTTGTAAAAATTGTATTATTTTTAACATTCCGTTTTACAGACTGGACAAGCATTTTGGGACGGAGGAAGTATTTATTTATGATTACTTCATTATCTAATCATCGGTTTTGTTGTCAACAGCTCTAGAGTATCTTGTGGATAAAAGAATTACCGGCTTTCCTGTGGTTGATGACAACTGGAAATTGGTAATTTAAATATTCGCTGAGTCTAATTGTTTTTTTTTTTTTTTGTGATCATCGCTGAGTCTAATTGTTTACTCTGTTAAAGACCATTGGGGGAGCAGAGTTGTCAATCCCTCACAGGCAAACGTACCATTTTCTCTATGAGTGTGGGTATGTGTTTGGGTGTGTTCCTAGAATTATTGTTTCTCTATTGGCACGGTACGACGGTATCGATGTGTATCCTAGTACCGTTCCAGATTGTCAGCAACATATATTTGATGTATTTTTAATATTTTTTTTGAAAAAGCAAAAACCTTATAAAACAAATTCTAACACTTTGATATACCTTAACCTTAGTCCTAATAACAAATTAAGATGATCAACATATGATAGACTCCAAGTTTTGTTGACTATCTTGAAATTCAAGCCTTTTTTTAGCAAGAAAAAAAAATACACAATCTTTTTTGTACTGGCCAAGATTCCGGCACAATCCCGGTACTGACCGGTACAGGTTGGTACGCCCGGTATTGATCGGCACAGATCGGGATTTTGGGCGGTACGGAACCCCTAGGTATGTGTTCCGTTTTGTTGCCGTTGTGGTACGGGATTGACAACAGTGTTGGGATACCTCCTGTGTTGTTTGTTCTAGAATCTAGACCTTGGATTTTGTGACAGTGCAATAATATATGTTATGTCATTCATGATGGAGTAATGGTTGACTACTTGTCTGATTATGTTTTAGGTACTTAGTTACATCTTGTTACACAATGGAAACAAGTCAAATAGTATTATTCTACAATTGCAGTAGTTAATTCTCCGTGAGTATTTTACTTGTATAAAATAGGGAAGCGCGTGTGCTATGGCTATTGAATTTCGTATTAAAAAACTGAAGCGGTCAATGATTCGAGGAGATAAGAACAGATGTGATGTAAACTCAAAACATTGTAGGATAACTGAAGCAGTTTTTTCCCCCCCACATTTTATAGTTAGCGAGAATTAGTGGAATGTTAGTCAACGGGGGACTCAGAGGCTATCCATAGCCCTGAAACCCCAAACACCGCCCCTCGTGGAGCTCGAACTTTGGCCACCACGGAGGGGGGACAAGATCCTACCACCTGCTCTAGCGTGGTAGATCTCTGAAGCAGTTAACAGAGGTTGCAAAGTGAAAATTTGCTATAAAAATTGTGTCATACGGTGTCCATTTTGGGTCTCACTAGGTAAGCGTTCCCTTGACAATGTGACACTGGTAATTACTATAAGGGATGTGATGATTGGGGTGTCAATGTGTGCCGCTCTAGTCTCCAATTCAGAACTGTATTTGATTGCATTGTTTGTGAGAAACTGATAATTTACCAAAAAAGGGATAATGTAATCATCATCATGGACATGAAAGGATTATATTGCCTTCCTGTTGTAAGGATAGGTGAATATCTTTTTACAGACACAAATCTCCAGTAGTATCCCGCATTGGCAAAAAAGGCGAAATGGCAGTAAAACACTATGGGAAACTAGAAAGGGATTCATCTTGAGAAAATGAATTTGAACAAGATAATTATTATGGTTGTTTTCCACGAATTAGAAGTTATCTGCTGTAAGGCTACTAATCAAGTGTTAACTGTATGAGTTTTGGTTTGTTGCTTTCTTCATGTAGATGTCCAACTTACCTAAACCATGCTATTTTTTGCAGTCTGGGATTAAATCAAGTTGTTGAACAAAGTAATACAGCTTGCTACCAACCTATTTCCGAAAATCTGATACTGTTTTGACAATAGGCATTGTACAAAACTTGATTATTGTAAGAGAGGTTCAAATACGAGCCCTAGTACTCCGAATAATTGAAGTGCTGGAGAGGTAAAAATTATTGATGATTAGAAGAATGGGAGATGGAGTATTGGAGTGATCCAAGGGGTGAAGAAGAAGGCAAGAGAATACATAATAGACTAAGGCAGTCACTCTGTGTGGGTGATGTTTACTCAGAATCTCTAAGAGAAAGACAATAGAGCCACCAAGGAAAGGATATTCTCCTTCTTAAGAATCAATGTTCACCAACTTTATCTCTCTAGCAGTCTTATCCTCTCTGAGAAATATGGCACATGTCTCATATTTATAGACATGTGGGCGAGTACTCAGGCGCTAGGTGGCTCTGTAAATCATTGACATGTGTCCCATTCCATAACTCCTGACCACGGGGGTGACGACACTCCTTGGGTCCCCCAAGTCTCGTGGCGAACCCTTTTCCTTTTGAAGCCACTGTGCCACTATATCTTCATCTCCCCTACTCTTGTACGGGCAATGTCATGACTTGCTCAGCCATGCCAATACTGCAACCAAGCTCAGAGGGCCATTCGGGTCCTGCCTCGTGACCGGAGCAAACATGAACGTGTGTGCATCATATAGGTGTCAATTGACCACTCGTGTCCGTCTGCCCTGCTGCCGCTTGTCACGCGGTTGCAATGCTGCGTGTCACACTGGGGTTGGTTAGGCAAACTTCTTGACTTAGCCAAATCTTCCATCGCTTACCTTCCCCACGACTACTAAACTAGTTTAAAAAGTCAGATAGTGTTTTGTGGATTAGGCGTTTTTCGAAGTACGTTCTAGGTGGAGTTAATTGTTATGTTTGTCTTTTCAATACACATTGCATGTATGGTGCATTTGGGTTTGGACTTTGGAGGGAAGAGCTTGCGCCTATGACATCTTTGCCCCTCTTAGATTTTACATGCTATGTACATGCTTGCTCCGTATCCCTACTTATTTTATGTCTACTCATGTTCCCGTTGATTGGGGATTGGCGTAAAGTTCTGACTCTTGCGGTTCCATCTCTGGTCTCCTTCTCTTCTTATTGCCCCGCTTTAAGAAATCTACTGGATATGACCTATGTCCACATGGTAGTCCAGACTGTTGTACTTCCCAATCATTATAGATGCATATGACTGTAATGCTCTCGGTATGTTCACTTAGATTTTTGCAAACCTGGGCATCTATACTCCCCATGATTTATCCCATTCTTTGTATCAGTTCACTGATGGTCCTTCAAAGCTGAAGCCAGTGCAGCAGTGCTAGTAAATGATGAGGCAAAGTTTAGTTTTGAGAAAGGAAAACCATTTGAACTGTTTCTTCATTTTACTTGGGACTGTTTTAGAAAATTGGGCTATACACAAAAGAGGCTCTTTTGATGCAATACTATGACTATTGCGTATATTATTAGAAAGATGATGACTTCGTTTAAAATATCTTAAAAAAAAGCATTGTGGTAAATTCAAAATCCATTTAGCTCGGTTAGCACCTTAAGTATTTGCTTGATTGACGTAGATGCTGACATTGTAATGGAATCTTGCTAATCTTGCTTTTCTAATTCTAACAATTGCAACTTGAATCAATGACAGCTAATCTTGCTTTTCTATCAATTTCAACTTGAATCAATTGATGTAAGAGGTCAGGAGTTTGTTTTGCTAAATTTAACAACAAATTACTGCTGAGTTCTTAATTACCTTCATTCTTGTCTGGAGTTGTGTACCTCAAAGAAGAATCCACCGTTGGTGATTCTCAAGTGCGGAATATTAAGTACGTAATTGATCACAATTCAGGATTGTGCACCAAGGATGCTATCTAGGGATGAGTAACTAGATTGACGGAGGTTGAGTAACTAAATCGATGGAGGTTTGGTCACTTTTATGATGTATTGCTGTACAGCGCTGAGTCCAAATTCATGAATACCAGACTATTTTTGAGCCGCTTAGAGTATCCACAATACTATAATCAAAAGTACAAGGTTTTTAAAGTTTACAATGTTGATGCAAAATATGGCTCACAATGCTATAATCAAACTTAACAACCTCCTTAGAAATAATCAAATTTTGGGCTTTGGATATCCAAAACTAGCAACCTTTTGACAATAACCAAATTTAATAGACCCTACATATTCTCAATCAAATACATCAATCATTATACAAAATGTTCTATCTCTCTTCCCTTTTCCTCTCTCTTTCTTTTCGAACAATATTTTTCGGAAAAAATATATATTTTACTAAATTTTTTTTTAGAAAACAGTTTTTTTTTCCAAAAAAAAGTTTCAAAAACTATTTTCTATTTCTAGTAAATAATTTTTATTAGTTTCAAAACTATTTTCTATTGTTCACTGTTTTTAATTTTTTTGTAGTTTGAAAAAATGATGTTACAAGTTTTGGTTATCCAATTTTGATTATGTCATTGCAGACATTTACATTGCTAACCTTAGCAATCTCTTAAATGAATAATCAAAAGCTGATGTGACAACTTTTGATTATTAATTTTTGATTATAGCATTGTGGATACCCTTATAGATCAATACCTAATTGCTGCTGCTATTCATAGCCTAGATGCAATTGGCTGTTCATGTAAAATTATTGTCTCATATCAGAATGTTCTCAAACGTTAGGCCTATGCTTTGAGGAAATACCTTTGCAAATTTATGTGCTAAGTTGACAGGAACCTTTTGTTTTTTTTTGCAAATGCCATCATCTGTGGCCGTGGATATATTTTTTCTAGCCATGCATTAATCTTCCATCTGGATAGTTTAGATTGATGGTAGTCTTTGTGGAACAAGTCTTTTGGGCTTGTTAGGAGACAATATCTTGGTCCTTTGAGGATGTCCTGGTGTTTTTGTTTTTGGTTTTGTAGTTTTCAGATGCTACTCTGATATTAGTACCCTATGCTGATTCTCCATTTTCCTTTCTTTCTTTTTTATTCTTTCTCAACGTATTTCAGCTCCCTGCATGAGATCTTTATAATTATTTAGTGACAAAAACGAATATTGTGGCTGCAGGTTGGTGTTGTTTCAGATTATGACTTGTTAGCACTTGATTCTATCTCAGGTACTACTTGAGATTTACATTTTGTCCTCGCTAAATTTAGTTATATGGTTATATTTCTTTTGTAATATGTTTGGTCTGAAGAATCTTGGTTATTTAAGTGGGGGCATCATTATCAGTATTGTGAGGTGTCTTTCTTATCCATCATATGGCTTTCTGTATCTAGTTTGGTCACAAGAATCCTGGTTATTTAAGTGGGGGCATCATTGTCAGTATTGTGATAGTTAGATTGGTGCAATTTGTTTTGACTCTTACTATTTGATAAATTCACGGAGATTCTTTTTCGGTGAACACTATTATTCAGTTCTTCCCAGTGAATTTTTATTTTTACTTAATGAATCTTGCTTCTGGCTCATAGGTGGTGGTCATTCAGATGCAAACCTGTTCCCTGATGTTGATAGTTCCTGGAAGGTATGTAAGAGAGCTCTTCTCTAATTGATTACTCATGCTCTAATGGTAGTTTTGCCACTTTCCATTATCACTTCCAATCTACTGTTTTGTTGTCGACAAGGTGAGGAAGGTTACAGTTAAAATTATGGTGATATGAATTAGTCACATATACAAACAAACAACAACAGAACCCATGTAGTCCCCAATCATTGGGGGTATGGGCGGAATTAGTCACATATGATTCTCATAATTTTAAGAACACCCTAAGTAACATGGTGCACCTATTGATCTGCTCTCTTTTGCAAGACCATTGGAAATGGAGAGTTTGCAATGGATCTACTCAGAATTATGCTGATTAATTGTAGTTCTGGGTTAGTTAATTTGACAAAAATCATTTTCAATCTGATGGAACTAGATCAAGGAAGCATGAAAACAGAGCAATTAATAATAAGCAACCACAATAGAGGAAGATACAGATGACCTACTCGAACTAGAGAAATAAACAACGGATGGATGGATCTAGGAATAAACAATCAATTACTACAAAACCTAGACGCTGAAGACTCCACCAACTCAATACCCCATGAGCATTACATAGACAATCTTTCCTACAAATCCTGAAGTCCTTTCCCGATCTTTACTAGCCATGTCAATCTGATATACCATGAAACTAAAAGCTAACTGACAATGCACCTGTAAATATAGTGGATTTGGGTGTTCTTATGAAGTAGCTGATTAGCATGTTCGTGTCATGTCATGTCTTGGATCTTCGTGGAGACTAAAATAACTTTTTGCCTGTGAGGCTGTGGAAGTATGCAAACTTAGAAGCTCTAACTAGATCAACAGTCACAGTACTACTATGGAAGAAAGTTTTTCTTCATTTGCAGTCTATTTTCTAGGGAGAGACGGTATAGTTCTTTTTTTTATTGGCTATGTATATAGTCTATTCATTTCCACGTTTCTGGAGGTTTAAAAACATCACATGACACGAGAATTCTCCACTCTCTAGGCATGGTGGTTGCAACTTCTCAGTAATCTGAACTGATGGCTCTCCTAGTATGTTTATTTCTTGATAAATTGGTTGAAATATTGCATCTTGGGCTATAGCTTACTGGTTATGAACACTATGGCAGGCATTTAATAGGATACAGAGACTGCTTAGTAAAACTAATGGAAAAGTTGTTGGCGATTTGATGACACCTGCTCCTCTTGTTGTCCGTGAAACCACCAATCTTGAGGATGCTGCGAGGTACTTGCTCCTTCTATGCTTCCATTAATCAAAAGTTATTTAAAGGCCAGTTTTTGAACGGTTTTTCATCCTTTACAAGTAGGACAACTCATGTTCCTTGTGAACCTCTTAAAATTTGGCAAAAAGGGGTTTTCCTGGTTCTTTGAAAGCATTAGATTTGGTTGAACTTTATCCTGGAAAGATGTGACACCAAAAAGTAATTATTATTGTGGACGAATTCTGCTTATTAATGAAATGGTCGTCCTACTAAAAAGAATGGAGAAAATAATAGGAAGAAAATACGTAACCCATGTCACTGTGCATTTGCCGAAAACCACTTTATTCATTTTAAAATGGCGTAATCATGTCCTTTTCACTGATTTTTCTAATTTCAGGTTGTTGCTTGAAACAAAGTACCGTCGTCTGCCGGTTGTAGACAGTGATGGCATGCTGGTAAAATATTTTTCTCTGCGTTCACTTCGTTAGATTTTTCGTGTCCATTCCCCGTTGGCAAAACTAGTTTTTCATTGGTCTCTATCTGTAAAAGGTTGGAATCATTACACGGGGAAATGTCGTTAGAGCTGCTCTTCAGATCAAACATGCTAATGAGAAATACCATAATTGAAGATCATGTATATTTGAAGATCTCGGAGGGTATTTTGTTTGGCCAACTGTAGCATCAGAATAGGAGAAGGCAGTTTGAATATCCCAAACGTTTTGCCATACCAATTTTAGCATTTGGAGGTCAGTAATGATAAGCCTCTTTCAGCCTATATGTCTTATTTGTCCTTAATCACTTTCTTTGTGCTTGTGCCTGTAGTCTTCATTAGCATTTCCTCATTGTTTGATGAAATAGAGGAGCTTTGATTGGGATTTCATAGCATTGATTAAGCAGTCTTGTGTAAAATTTTGAACTGTGATACGTGTACGTGTGTATGGGGAGCAAAACTATGACAAACTTGAGCTATATATGCATATACATGTTTTGAAAATTGGGTGTCCGAAGCAGTTTATGTGCACCTCATTCAATCCTTAGTTTGGTGAAGTTAACGGCCAGATAAACTTCTGGTGGCCTAAGGTTTTTATCTGGCAGTGGGAGTCGAACATGCTAGCGTGAGGAAGCGACTCTTTACCTGCTATCATGTTCTCTTTCCCTTTTCCTTTTTTTTTTGAGCCTCCGGGTATCGTGTTCTCACTCAACCAATGTTTGCAATTTCCAACTTGAGCTATATATCGGCCTCGCTTTGGCAGGTAATGTACTGCATACAATCCGTGGGGCTAGATTTGTGAACAATCCTATTACTCTCCTTACCACCTTTTTGTGTCAAATTTCTCTAATTTCATTATCTCATCTTCTTCTTTTTTATTTTATTTTAGTCTTCTCCTTTCGCTCCGTAAATTTGTGTACAGTTCATGACCTAAACACTTTTATGTCTCATTTCGCTAAAGTTTTTATTTTTTAAGTACTTATTTCTCGCTTTACGAGACAGATTCTTTCATAATACATCATCTTTAATTCAAAAAATAAGTACTTTTTCCTTAGCAGAACGGGGCCTTATTCCCTATCCAACTCAAACCAAAGCATTGGGAGAGTACCTTTTGATAAGTATGAATGGTAACGTATACTATAATAGTGGGAGTTGAGTTTTGTTCACCCTCCACTTAAGAGGGTGAACATTACCCTTCTTTTTATTTGTTGAAATGGTGTGGATCTCATCACAAAGTGATATCATGTTTACAAAAAATTGTATTGCACAGATGAGACTTGCACCATTTTAATCAACAAGAAGGAGGGTAATGTTCACCTTCTTTTAAGGAAGGTGAACAAAATTGCACTCTCTACTGGCCAAAGGGTTCTCTTATTGAACCGAAAAGGTGAGGTAAACCGTTGGCTTATTCTTTTGGCAAAAGAAGGTTGGTGATGGGAAATTCCTTTTGCCTGCCACCATTTAAATTTAAATTTGTTATCTTGGACTATTGGCTTTCCTATCAATTGAAAGTAAGATTTATCATAATTCTTGTTAGGGAAAAGGGGGATTTCGAATCTTAGACAACTAATGCTTGAATTAGTAGTCAATTATTGATGTAATTCTTGAGTGAAAAGGTTCACATTATCCACCTTTTAGGGCTACATGATGCCCATATTACTCCCATCATGTACCATTACTTTTGAAGTGTGGGGAGCTGCTCAACATGGTGCATTCGAACTCAAATTCTTTCATTAACAAATTTTCCACTAGAAAGTCACACAACGTATGGATTTCATTCGTATTGATTGAAGAAGTGTTCGAGCTTGGTCGTTAGAAGACATTTCAGTTAATCCCAAGGGATTCGCCTAGTGAGTCATTGTCTGAGATTTTAGAGTTTTGCTCTCTTTTAAGGTTTCGGGTTGGAAATCTCGCAGATGATATCAACCTTGTTTTGTGGTCAATCTATATAGAGTTTTGTTCTGATTTCTCTTAATTGGGATTCCTGCAAGTGGGCGCTAGAATTGGTATTCCAGAATTAATTAAGATGCGCATAAATTGGCCCGAAATGGATCACTTAGAGCATCTCTAACGGGAGATGTCAAATCCTACGTGGACATGTTAACGGTAACATTTGACACCAAAATTCAATCCAACCCAACAGCCT
>JAOTQK010000020.1:7617336-7630156 GCA_025642025.1 Rhododendron ferrugineum
AAGCTACCAACAAGAGTAGAACCCGAGCTAGAAACAGTACCAGAATCAACATCCTTCTTTTGCTCAGACATTTTTTTTTGTTTTTAAAACGGTCAATGGAGAGGCACTAATCAATAAGAACCAACAAAATCAACTAAAGGGGGGCAACAACTACCAATAAATCACCATCAACAGAAGCAAGAGCAACTACAGCTGACCACAATCATAAATATCCAACAAATTGAACGTGGGTTGGACATAATAGTCACATAAATTAACTCCATAAGTGATGTAGATCCTGATTAAACAGGCACTGTCCAACCCAGCAACACTGAATAAAACAACTCCAGGGTCTGGCTGATATAAGAATAGTAGAGATACTGTTTATTCAAAAACGTTTGAAAGAATACCAGCGATACAAAAAACTGTTTTCACGCTGAAATCACATGGATCTTCAGCTGGGAGACTGGCCGGAGTAAAGCAAGGATGGCCGGTGACCAGGTAACGGCCGCCGAGGGTCGCCGGTGAATGGGTGACTGCCGGCGAGGGTCATCGATGGCTGGGCAGGGTCACCGATGGCTGGGCTGTCAACAGGGGGTCGCCGGAGTCAGAGATCCAGTTGATTCGGAGTAGCCTAGTTGATTTCGAGTACAATGGAAGGTCGCCAGAGTCCGGAGATCGTAGTCTGGTGGTTGGCGAGGGTGAAGGGTGCCCGACGGTGGTTGGCGAAGGGTGTTTAGAGATGGGCGAGTGTCGTGGAGGCTGGAGTTGTTGGAGACAGGATAACTCCGACTGGAGCTTCTCCGGCGTCGTCGAGGTACGGCTGGGTTTATGATTTAACTTCGTTTTAGGGACTGGGTTCTAGTGATGGAGATGTATGGCTGGGTGAAGATGTACGGCAGTGGTAGTGGTAGGCTAGGGTTTGGACAGATGATTTCTTGGAGGGTTCCAACCTAAAACCAATTGGCAATAGGTGGAGTAGCCTCTAGAATTTATTAACCAAGCTTGGGTGGCTTAGATCAGCGATGTGGGACAAGTCTAACACTCCTCCTCACGTGCAGCCCGGATGCACGTGGAGGTGACAGACCAGGAGCTAACTGACTGACTCGGGCGATAGAGATGACAGAGACTTTCCCACGCGAGGTGAGGCCACTCAAGACCTAGCTCTGATATCATGTTGTTAGAGGGAGACAGAAGTGTATAGGGTGTTAATTAACCCTAACACATACAGACTTTATTTATATTACGAGATACGCATTACAATGACTCACTTAGGCAATGTGGGACTAACACAAGTTCAGACAATATTCTAGCAGTCCCCATCGTTTTATTTTATTCGGGCTGAAACTGCTCCATGAATCCGTCCATAGAAACAGGGAATGTGTCTGGACAGATTGACTGGACACATGGCCCCTGAATTTTTGCCTAGAACAGATGCTCAATGTGTCCAGACGGAACTTGTGTGCCATTGGACACATGGGTTGGACGGATGGCTTGAAAAAAATTTGCGAGAGCTGAATGTTAATCTGTCTAGATGGATTTCACGTGATAATGAATGGATTGCTTGGACGGATGGCCCAAGAAAATTCACCGAGAGCTGAATGGTGATGTGTCCAGACACATTTTGGCATGCAACCAAACGGATTTGAAACTCACAACCATTAAACTCAAGATTTGCAACACTCATTATACCCCAAGACCAACTTACAACCTTTCCGAATACCTTTAAACCCTCGGCGAAATGCAAACTAAACCAAATCCAGTTTCAAAAGTCCCACAAACCTAGACTACAAACGACTCAAAATCACACTAATACAAGCTAAAAATCACAGTTAGAAATTTAAAAACCAATGGTCATTTAAAGTCAGATTCCAAGACATCACATTGAAATGTAATACGGAGTAGCATCATCCACTATTCCTTTTAATGATGTGCAAAAATTGGGTTTCCTCCCAAGAAGAGCTAAGTTTAATGTCTTCAGTCAGACGTCACCAAGTCGATGGATTCCACAACTACACAATCGTCAAAAAAGATAATAATGCTATTGAATATAGTTGGTGATTGCCTTCGTAATTACAAAAAAGGACATTAATTACTCCAACTTTTCCATGCGGAGGCTGTAGGTTCAGGCCCGGCCCTGAGATTTTCGGGGCCTACGGCGGGGTTTGAAGATGGGGCCTTTTATTTTTGTCTATATATGTTAAAATTTTGACATAAGGTTCAAGATTGCGTTGTGGTTCGGTGGCACATTGCTCCGAATCTCACTTTTGTGCTTGAAGGTCTTGAGTTCAAGTCCTAACGACTTCAATTTGAATCTATTTTTGTACAAGTTCAATTCCCGTAAAATTGAAGGTAACAAGTATCGAACACGTGACCTCACGGAGACGACTATTTATGAAATATCTAACACAAATAATATTTACTATAATTTCTATTTGGGGGCCCAATTTTTTGGCGAAAATTGGAGGCCCAAGGCAGTCGCCTAATGGAACTATGCCCATGACCGGCCCTGTGTAGGTTTGAGCTCCATATAGGGCGGTTGGAGGTGATACTTGTGCCCTTAGTTAGGCTTGAGTATCTTTAGTGTGAATAAATATTGGATAAATTAAGTACCAATGAGTTTATTTTGTTTTTATATATCCCTCGTGAAGAAAATCACAAAATACGAAAAAAATACCATCGCTACGTTAAAAAAGCAGTACGAAATGAATAAAAAGAAGGCAAAAGAAAAACAATTTCCATGATATGGGTAAAATAAGCCTATACATGATACGTTATTGTACTTTGGTTTTATTCAAAGTAAAGAACATTGTAAGGATACGATCATTAACTTCAATAAATAAAATAATCACAACCCCTAAACCCTCCAATTCTATTGTAATAAGGGTAACACATAGTTAAATATGAACTCGATGAGAGACATTGTCACCACTTATCTAAATCTTGGAATCCTTAGTAGTCTCTAATCTCTATTTCTTTGTCTTCATATAGTGGCACTTGTTTTGAAGAAGTTACCACTGTCCAACGCAGAAAAATAGAGAATACACATACATATAACCAAAGTTTTCAGAGGCGAAGCGCTTGACCCTCTATGGGGCGAGGCGTACACCCCGAGGCATTGAGGCATAAGCCTTTTTATTTTTTATTTTTTAAATAATTAAATTAATAAAATAACTTAAAAATACAAAAAAATGCGTATTTCATAAAAGATAGATTAATACAAAAATATAGCATAAAGTAGATTATCAGTTAATAACTTATTATTACCTTATCAGTTAATAACTAATTGAGAAATCCTATAACATCACTTTATTAGTTATTAACAAAGCACGTATAACTAACAGAGCACGTCAGTTCGTCACTTAGTAAAGGAAAATAGAGCACAACTGTTTACCAAAATAAGATTAGGAAAATTTCTCTCCTGAGGCTTACGCCTCACCAATCGGGGCGTAAAAGGTGACTGAGGCGTATGCCTCAGTGCACCTAAGGAAATTAGGCGATTGCCTTTGTATTACACCGCCTAAATTTTCACGCCCTGAGGCGAGCCCAAAAAACGCCTTTGAAAATATTGCATATAACCTCCTTTCCAATCTGTACACACACACTCTCTCTCTCACCAAAGGTCTTGCCCTCTCCTCTCATTTGTGAGAATCATTAATTCACTCATTGATTCTCTAAAAAAATCTGACTGCTCCTTTTTCTTATTTTTATTAGCAAACCTATATTAATTAAACTCGATAAGTGTACATAGACGAAAAAAAAGGGAGCAAACACACGCAACGTGATGTTGATACATACTCCCTCCGTCCCTTATTTATAGTCCAGTATTCCATTTTGGGTTGTCCCTTAATAAATGTCCATTTTCTAAAGTTAGTGGGTAAAAGTTAGTTAATTGTCTATTTTGTCCCTAAAAGTATATTCCATTTTGAAAAGTAAGTAAAAGTGTAATAATGATGGGTAAGTAGGGAAAGTGGAGGAAAAAGTTGATGTGAAAGATATAATGATGATGTCTTTTTAAATAAGTTGAAGTTACGAAGCAGGACACTTAAAAATGGACGGAGGGAGTAATATAAAATGTCGGATCAAAGCAAAAGAAAACAACCAGAGTTGGATGGTGAGACAAAATATGACTCATCCTTGCATGTATCTAATAATCACACATGGGTAGAAAATTCAATTTTACTCTCATAATAAAGATAGAAATATGAACAAAATAATTAAATTCATAAGAAAACCTAACCTAATATTGATGCGACCCAAAACACTAAGCAACTGACAGTTAAAAAGGAAATTGAAGAACAGACCTAACCTAAGCACTGGAAAAATGAAAAACTTCATTTTTAGTTTTGCTTGACACGCCTGCTATGAGCATATGTCAAGCGGCCATTATTTTCATTAAATGAAAAACCATTAATTGAACTTACCTTCTCATTTACCTTGTAGTAGGTCAATTGCTCCGTCCAAATGTCAATCCCCATTGTTCGCATTGACATGGCATTCTAACTAAATTGTCATTGTTGCACATATATAAGTGAACATTGACAGGAATAATAGCAAAAAAAGAGATTAGCATATCAAACTCAGTTATTAACTACGCAAGCATGTTTTGTCTTTGTGATTGGCTCAGTAGAATTAATAGACAAAATCTACAGATGGTGATTGGGATAAAAAAAAAAAAAGAGTTTATCTAACTTTTAAACAAAATCATCACCTTAGAAAATCATGATATAATTCGTTTCATGTGCTATATATAATTAGGAAAAAAAATGTAGAAGTATTAAAGCTAACTTATGCTTCATTACGGATAGACACCACTACCCAAATTGTGTAACACCTTTCATATAGCATCCTTGAGTCCTTGATTCTTCCAAAAAATGCCAACTGAAAAAATTGATTTGGTGCCAAAGTATATCTCGATATAACGATAAAGGAAGAGAAAATTAGCAGGTAAAAGTGGTGAATGCAATGACATACTAATTTCAGAGAGGACGGAAAAAGTATCCATTGAATCATTGATGCTGGTAATGCGGTGGATTCAACGATCCGAATTCAGCAATTTCAATTCGAATCCGAGGATCAGATATCCGATCCCACGTTCTGAATCCAATTCAAGTTATATTGTTATATACTAATTATATTTAAGCTAATCCCTTCTCTCTTAGAAAACCAAACAAATCCTTCTTAGCTATCACCCCTTCTTATGTAATCCCCCCTTATTACATATCCACTCTTCATTTTTATCCACCTAAAACTTTAAAATAGCCATATTATGAGTAATACCAAATTTGTTAGCTATTGTTAATTTGAATCATAAATTAGTGGTCTTGTAACACAAACATGTGTGTGGATTTTTTAAAATCAAGTTGTAAAGAGCGAGTGACATCAAGCTACCCAATTTTGGAAGCCCAAGAATTCTCACTCTTGTCATAGTAGCTCCGGTCGTGAGCATTTTGGTTATTTTAGGATGTTTGTGTTAGAGGATGTGGGCAAATGATAATTCTCAAGAAGCGGATGGCCCCGAGCCAGCAGTAGAGCCAACCGGACCAGGGCTTGCTGCGGTAGTGAAGCTCGATCCAGACGTGATCAATTTGTTCCCACTACTTCCTTTTATGATCGACGGACCAATTAGATTCGGGGGATCTGAGTGCCAAATATGCTTAGAGCAATTCATGCACGGGGAAAATGTAAGAGTCCTCCCCACATGTAGGCATATATTCTATGATGATTGCATCAAAACGTGGTTGAACAGCCGCACAGAATGCGCTGTTTGCCGCCACGAGTATTTAGGTTGAGAACCTGAAATGTTGCCACCTGTTATATACAAGCTTATTGCCACAAGTGGGGCTACAAATGAGCCGAGCCACTCGCGAGCGGCGCGTGACTCGGCTCAGTAAGCGCATTCATACTCGGTTTGCTTCAAAAACGTTAACGAGCCCCAATTTTTGACTCGTTAAATAAACGAGCCGAGCTCAAGCCTTAAGATGCTTAGCTCGAGTTAGCTTGTGAGCTAGCTATGTATGCCTATATATGTAATTTTCCTACTTATGTACACACGTTGCCAGGGGGAACAACCGAGCGCGTGGGTGACCAGTTGTGTTCGAAAGCTCTGGCGTCATTAAAAATGGAAGAATAGCTGGGTTTTGGACTTCATTTTTCGATGTGGGACAAGACTCAAGAGTTGGATGCTTATGTTTGGTAGTCCCACATCGACAAATTTAAGAAACTCACACTAGTGAATCCCCTATAAATATAGAAACCAGCCTTCACCTTTCCTTTTTGCGCTGCTACAGCCACTCATTGTCAAGCTGAGCTCGAGCCTAAGGATCCCAACTCGCTTCGAGCCCATCAAACATAAGCTGAGCCGAGCCCGAGCAGCTTAAAGCTCAGCTCGACTCGGCTCGTTTACAGCCCTAGCCACAAGTAACAGTCTTCATACAACCTCTAAAATCAAGTCGAAAGACTTCTCTATAGCACATACAACCTTTAAAATCAGGTAGCACATACAACCTCTAAAATCAGGAAACAACGCATAAGTCAAGGTACATCAAGTGGCAACATTTCGAGTTCCCAACCTAAATAATCGTGGCGGCAAAAAACGCATTCTATACAGTTGTTCAACCACATTTTGATGCAATCATCATAAAATATATGCCTACATGTGGGGAGGACTCTTACATTCTCCTCGTGCACGAATTGCTCTAAGCATATTTGGCACTCAAATCCCCCGAATCTAACTGGTCCGTCGATCATAAAAGAAAGTAGTGGGAACAAATTGATCACGTCTGGATCGAGTCCCACTACCACGGCAAGCCCTGCCCGGCTAGCTCTACCATGGGTAGCTCAACTTCTGGTTCTGAGCCAGCCGTTTCTTGAGGATTGTCATTTGCCCATATCCTCCAACACAAACGTCCTACAATAACCAAAATGCTCATGACCAGAGCTACTATGGCAGGAGAGTGAGAATTCTTGGGCTTCCAAAATTGGGTAACTTGATGCCACTCACTCTTGACAACCTAATTTTAAAAAATCCACACATGTTTGTTTTACAAGACCTAATCACTCGGAAAAGAAAACACTGGATATAATTTGATCGTGTGTTGAATGAGTCTCGGTGTTGCGACTGGCTTTGTCGCGGTTGGCTCTACCGCGGCTGGTTCAGTGCCAACTGGTTCTTAAGGATTCGCATGCATGCGTATCCTCAAGCAGGCATAGATAATGACCAAAGTGATACTAGAATTCCTACAGTAATCCCTACGACTATAAGGGCAACTCCTACTACTAAAAGGGCAACTGATGGCCCCTCCTTCTGGAAATGAATAGCTTCCTTCCATTAGTCCTCTTTCTTGCATTGCAACAAAATGTGAAGAGAGGAGGATGGCCAAAGAAGTGAGTGCCCACATGCCCGAACGTGATTTCAAAATGAAGATAAAACGTTCTTAACCAGGTGTGGAATAGAAAGAAATTTTATGGGTTCAAATAGAATCACAAAAAGAGAATAATTGTATTCAATACGAACGCTAATAGTTTGCACTTTGCATAAGAGCCTTAATTAGTGACACTTTGTACTATTCTAATTTTAATATCTAAATATCAAAATAAAAACATCAACATAAACTAAAAATAAAACAAAAATATAAATGACCGATTCTGCATTTCAAACCAGACCCAATACCAGACCCAATATTTTGGTATTATGTTAATTTGATTGCGCTAACAATCGCCCCTTAGTGACGTCACAGTGACACTCTGTCAGCATGTGGCCGGACCCACATTCCTAGAGCGTGACACCGTAAATATCTCCAACTAACTCTCGGGTCTTCATCCGGGTCGGGCATGCCATTGGTCCCAACCAACTCCATCAAATCCGGGTCCTGGGATATCGCTTTGGACCATGCCGAACGGGTGGGCCCTCGGTTCATCCCACTGTGTTTAGCCCATCTTGCTTCCAATGGTTGGGGTGCCCGTATTGGCAGACCCAAAGTTCAACCGGGTTCGGCCCACTACACAAGGAACTCTCAGAATAGGCAGAATACAACTCATCAGTTCAATACTGTTGAGTAATGAGTATATTTCTATTGGTATTATACCACAAAGTTTTGAAGGATTTAGAGAGTATGC
The DNA here is from genome assembly GCA_025642025.1 of Rhododendron ferrugineum. Lineage (NCBI taxonomy): Eukaryota > Viridiplantae > Streptophyta > Magnoliopsida > Ericales > Ericaceae > Rhododendron > Rhododendron ferrugineum. The sequence continues at coordinate 7,625,434 of JAOTQK010000020.1, forward strand.
TAAGAACATTTTATAGTCTGGTACTATTCTCGAAACCACTTAAGCTAAAGTTCAATTGGCTATCAGTTGCTGCCGAAAAAATGGAGGATTGGTTCAAAATGCTGAAATTATGGAACAAGGCTGCCATGACTACACTTGCTGATACTTTATGGTCAAAGTGGATCCATATTTACATTATCAAAGATCACTGCATATGGACTATGAATATACCAGCTCAACTATTGCGGACTATGAAGAAATTTTTGAAGATGAGATCCTTGGTTCAAGCTTGGCTTCAATGTGTGATAGGAAATGGCTCAAATACACTGCTATGGTTAGATAATTGGCACCCTTTGGGGTCATTACACTTGAGGTATGGGGCAAGAATCATCAACTACAGTTTGGGCAGAGCAAAGTTCGCAAAGAGATTCTATGGTACGCCAAGGAAGACGGAAGTGGCCAAGGGCTAGAAGCACTACCATAAGGAACATCATAGCCAACACTCCCAATGACTTCCTGCCAAATGAACACATAGCTGATACAGTTATATGGACTTCAAATGAAAATGGGCAATATTCTACTAATTCTGCAGGGGATAAGATGAGAAAGCTAAACCCTCCAATTCTATGGGGGAAACTAGTATCGTTTTCCCAGCAAGTCCAAAGGTGGGCTGTTATCGTTTTCCATTTTCTTAAGGAAGAATTGTATTGATAGACTCCCAGGGGATCTTGTTGCTGAAATTGAGTGGGCAACAAGAAAATCTTCAATTCAATACTGTATTTAGATTGTCCATGGTAAGCTGTGATCAATCACATTTGGGGGGAGAGGAATAGCAGGGTCCTCAAGCACAAAAACGTAGATAGAGAACTTATGATCTCTAACGTGGAAGAGGATATCAGAAATTCCATTGGCAACTGGAGAGATGTTAAAAGAACGGATGAGAACATATTCATGAGCGTGGACTGAAGGATCCCCCCAAAATCTTTGGCCACAGAACTGCTGAAATTTTCTTGTCTCTAGGGTGATTATGTGTTTTTGTGAAGTCTTTTTGGATTTGGTGTTTCTTTTCTTTTTCACTCAGTATGCTGGGTGTCTTTGCAAGGGATATTTTCCCCTTTTGTTCTTCATTTTGGATTTATTACTGAAATTAATTTACCCAATAAAAAACATGATATGAAGTTTACTGTTGATGTGTTATGACGCTAATCGGTAGCGACATAATCGTAAGCATGTCACTTAACTTTGGTACGGCCATTTACCAGTGATGCCCCTTTAAACCGAATCAATCATGATCATAGGTAGCATGCTAAAGCAACAGACACCGATACCTCTATCTTGCGACATAGCTAAAAGTCATAAAGGGCATAATTTGAGTCATAAAATGACTCATTGGACTCACACGGTGATGAAGTAGGGATCTATACACTCACCTCCATTTTTGGTCGAATTAGCACATGTAGTATGAAATACATGCTACGGTGGAGTACTCTCTCTTCTTCTTTTTTTAATTTTTAAAAAAGAGAGCGTATGTCTAATCTATTCGCACTGTACAGATATTGTTCAAGTAGTCAACTAAGTGCCTCACCCGAGTCTTCTATCCGTTCGCTACTCTAGGCGTCAAATAAAAGTCTCACATCTGGCTCATCACAGGCTACATAGAATGTGGGTAGATACATGTATGGTCAAAAAAAACATATAGACCTCATTTTGGCATCAACTAAGGCGACATTTAGATACATAAGTCTCATCTCTGCTACCACCATAGTGCCAGAGGCGATCACTCATGTGAGTGAGCTGATCTCAGCTTGTCGACATACTTATCACGTGACAAGTGTGTGTAGATAACAATGCTATTAAATAACATCATTTTTTATTAAAAACAAAAAAAAAATATCCTAACAAATAACGGTTAACTGAAAAACAGAAAAAAAAAAGATCAGAATCTACTATAATGATAATATGATGAAACTTTCCTTGAACCGTTTGACATAGACGCAATGGTCCTTCCTCGACCATCGTAAACCTATTCGATTGAATGGCTCGATGAAATCTAAAATACCATTGTCTAGATGACTGCTTCAAGCCATAAATAGACTGTTTGAGCTTGCAAACTTTGCGCTCTTGTCCGATGTCCACAAATCCAACAGGTTGATCCATATAGAAATGCTGTTTTAATGTCCATTTGGTGTTTCATCGAGATTCCCATTTAGAAATGCTGTTTTAATGTCCATTTGGTGTAGTTCCAAATCCAAATTTGCTACAATGGCTAGAATCAGGCGAATTGAGGCAAATCTCAGTACAGGTGAGAAAGTGTCCTCGTAGTCTATCCCTTCCTGTTGAGTATAGCCTTTCGACACAAGGCAAGCCTTGTACCTCTCAATCGAACCATCTACCATCTGCCTTGCGCTTACACTTTGAAAATCCATTTAGATCCAATTGCTTTGTGCCCTTGCGGAAGGTTCACCAAGTCCCACACTTGGTTAGCCCTCATAGACTCCATCTCATCATTCATTGCTTTCATCCACTCATCTTTAGCAGAAGATGATAAAGTTGCTTGCACTGTACATGGCTCATCATCGTCATGCGTAGCAATCATAAAAGTTTCCCCTTCTATCTCAAATCGACGACAAGGAATGTTTCCATGATCGCTTCTACGCAACTGAGGTTGTTGTGGTATGCTCCCACTTGGTGGCAAGTTGCTCCCACTATCCCTAGGAGCTTGAGGAATTTCTTCCATATTCTCTACTAGGCAATTTGGAGCATCTGGATCCACCATTTCATAAAACTCTAAGTTTTTCTCAACCTCACCTCTGCTTGGGAATTCATCCTCAATGAAATTCACATCACTTGACTCTATTTCAGTTATGCTTCCATTGACTTGTTCACCGATAAACACATGGCAGTGTTCAGAGTAATGAATAGAGATACATTTCTTCCTTTTACGACCTAGCTTCCCATATTTATGAGAAGTATCATGAACATAACCAGCCGATCCCCATGGCCGCGAATTTCCCAAATCAGGTTCCGGTCCTTAATTCATACGGGTGTGGAAGGCACTGATTTTGGAGGGCTCTCGGTTTAGAATATAGGCCGCAGTCAAAAGTGCATCCCCCCAATAAGAGATTGGAAGATTTGCTTGCGCCATCATAGTCCTCACCATTTCTAACAATGTTCGATTTCTCCTTTTTGCTGCGGCATACTGGGCATTGTTAATTGCCTCTTGATCCCTTTTTCGATAAACAATACCATAGCGCGTAAAATCGTCGATAAAAGTAATGAAATAGGAAGCCCCATGTCTCGCACTCACATTCATTGGGTCACAAATGTCAAGAGTGGATTAATTGCAAAGGAAAAGATGCCCTTTTGGCTTTTCCAAACAATTTTCTTATTGACTTTCCTGCTAAACAATGTTCACATGCCGGCAAAGACACTTTAGTGAGCTGGCCAATTAGGCCTTCTCTCTTACTCATGCCAATTTGGCCATCTTGTCTTTTCCTATATGGCCTAGTCTAGCATGCCATATAATTGAATCATCAGACACATTATCACTCCAAAGACAATATCGAAATGAATAAAGGCACGCTAGCTCCTATGAATCTGACCAAGTGCAAGATGGGATAATAAACTTCACCACAAAAAACGTTTGCAACATACACACTTCATATGTTCAGGGACCATGCAACCCATACTAAATGAAGAGAAGTAGTAGTACTATCTCCACCAATTCATTCATCTTCCACATAAATGCAAGCTGCTACGCCATCAAATGTTGCCGTTTGAACCAAAAACTCTGTAACCCATTTCATGGCTTTAGTTATCGCTGCCCACGGCTCCACAACCTGCAGAGATGTTGACGAACCCGCCCAACAGGCCGCCACACACGCCGAATGTATGCAGTATAAGGTTGTACCCTGATGCGATGACAACTCCCAAAGTCATAGAGTCCATCCAATGTGTCATTGGTGCCGTAGGCTGGAACCCAATTCAGTGAGCGTAGTAGATCGTTTGCCCAACCCTGTAATGGATAAATCACATTGTATGGATCCTTATTTTGTTTAATCTCTTCAATAAGCTTCTGTCGTACTCCGATCCCAATCATCTTCACTATACCCGATTTGCGCGGCTATTGCGCTAAATCCACAATGATTGTTAGCTTGAACGTCAATAGTGTGGGAAAAATATAATGCTGATAAACCTTAGGCAATTGCTAAATGTAGGGATTAGGGATGGGTGCAACTGGAGATTGAGCATGGGTCGGTTGAGTGTTGCAAACCCCCGACCCCCGTCTCCCTCTCACTCGCGATGTTACAGTCGGTTGAGCGACTGGTACATTCGAAGTTGATATAGATGCAACCCTAGATTCTAAAGTGGATGGTTCTGAAAAAGAAGGTATGCGACCGTCTTCTTTGCTCATCTCTACCTGTAGGTCAACCACTATGTTTCGTGTCGTACGATGGGGCTTGAACTGTGCTATGAGATGGATCCGTCATATCGATAAACTTGTCTATCATATGCTCTCATACATGGATCCATCCCATGTAATATCTCAACAATCTGAGATGTCCTGTCGGGTTGTGCTCTCTCGTCATTAAACCCGTGTGCATGCATAGACAACCTAGTCCAATGAGCTTGGATAATCTATAGCGGAATTGGAATGGAAATGGAACGGTAATGTGCAAGATCGTGCACGCATGACAATCCGTGTGTTATTTTGATCGTACAGTTGCAATAGCCGGCTAGGTGG
>JAOTQK010000020.1:7925578-7953344 GCA_025642025.1 Rhododendron ferrugineum
CATCATCTAATCTCATCCCAAACAAACATACTCATTATCAATCCCTTCTCATTAACAATCCCTTCTCATTACCAATCACAATCCTAATCTCATCTCCTTACGAATCCCATCCACCTATCCCTGTTATCAAACGGGGCCAAGCCTAGATGTTCACTTTGAGGCCAACTTATTACAGCTACATAGTGGTTGACCGAGCCTGAAATCATTGCTATGGATGTGACTCTTTATTGAATTTGGGGTCATTGAGGTGGACATTAACTTGGGCAACTGCCGCAACTCTACTACGTATAACCTCAATTCAGCTCAGTTTTTTTACTTAGATTATTTGGTGCTCTTCTTGTTTACATTTCGACCTTGTCCTCAAGGCCTTTTTAAGGGGGGTGGAATGATCTCTAATTAGGAGTGGTTAGTTAGGATTTGCGGTAAAAGTTAGGTAGTTTTCTTATAAAGAGAGGAGGTGAGAGGAGTGAAGGCATTCAATCAATTGTAATGTGCTAAGCTTAAGACAGATGCTCCCAAAGTCTGTAACCTTATTCTTCTTCCAGTTAGGGTTGTGCAAAAAATCCGATGACCTGTGAAACTGGTCCGAACCGAACCAATCCATACCTTTTCGATTTTGTCCATGGATTAATGGATTAACCGATCCATACCTCTTCTCCAGTGACTTCATTTCCATTAATCCACGGACAAAATCCAAAAGGTATGGATCGGTTCGGTCCGGACCGGTTTCACGGTTCATCGGATTTTTTGCACAGCCCAAACTGGAAGAAGAACAAGGTTACAAACTTTGGGAGCATTTGGTCCCAAGCTTAGCACATTACAATTGATTGAATGCCTTCACTCCTTTCACCTCCTCTCTTTATAAGAAAACTACCTAACTTTTACAGCAAATCCTAACTAACCACTCCTAATTAGAGAGCGTATCATTCCACCCCCCTTAAAAAGGCCTTGAGGACAAGGTCAAAATGTAAACAAGAAGAGCACCAAATAATCTAAGTAAAACAACTGAGCTAAGTTGAGGTTATACGTAGTAGAGTTGCCGCAGTTGCCCAAGTTGATGTCCACCTCAATGACCCCAAATTCAGTAAAGAGCCACATCCATAGCAATGATTTCAGGCTCGATCAACCATTATGTAGTTGTAATAAGTTGGCCTCAAAGTGAACATCTAGGCTTCTATATCCCTTATTTTACCAAAATTAGTATATGCAAAGACCCAACAAGCTGGGAAACAACTGGAAATGAAAACTTAGTAGACAAACGTTACTCAGTGGAGAACCAGTTGCACAAAGTGTGTAAGCTTAAGGAGTTTCCATTCTCTTTGCCTTAATCCTATTTGCTACTAGTCCACACAGGAAGTGGCGTACCCCAGAACCTACTGTAAACTGCCTAAACTACGATTTTCGATTTGGTTTTGCCGTGAAGAATGATGGTCCGGTGGATGGGACCCATGTCGTGCTAGTGTTTGAAACTGTCGAGTTTGGAGTTGGTCGGGTTTAGAGCATGTACACCAAGTGAGATGCATTTTAGATACCCAAAGTGCACCTTTTCTACTTTACCTAATCAAATTTCTCTCAACCACACACCAATCCTCTCTATTCTTCTAAAATACTACTATGAAAATATTCTCCCCCCCCCCTCTCTCTCTCTCTCTCTCTCTCTCTCTCTCATACGCAGAAGACCAAATCCAGAAATTGCAGAACACCAAACCTAGAAATTGAAACGACAAAATCAATTAACCCAACAATTGAACTGATCAAAATCAGAAGAAACCGCTCCAAAAACTCTACCGAAGAAGCCAACGAACGCGTGTCGATCTCCAGCGACTTTTGCACCTCTAGGTCCTCGTTGATCTCAGGCGACTTCGACGACTTCTGCTCATCCAAACCCTGAGTCCAAACACCTTTTCAACTCCACACGGAGAGAGAGAGAGAGAGAGAGAGAGAGAAGAATAAAATAAAGGGTAGCTATGAACAGTTCCTCGGCAAATATACCGAGAAATTGAGGGAAAGGTATTTTACCTTTCTATTTTGCTACTCTATTGTAGCATGATTTTCTCTGATTTTCATAGCTACTCTATCCAAATTTCCTCTTTAGCTATGCTGGTGCTATTGCTCTGTAGAGGGTGGAGGTGGAGAGCAATAATTCTCGGACCTTTCGTTCTTCTAATGAAAGCAATAATTCTAAAACTTTGCTATTACTACGGTTGTAAATCAACTAAGTTGTTTGTGAATTGTTCGAGACTCGATTCGGTGAAGGCCCGTCGAGTTCGATTCGTCGACAATGCTTATGTGATTGATCTTCCTGATCCTATGAAGATTTCAAAGGTTTTCAATATTGCTGATTTATCTGAGTATCATGTTGAGGAGCCATTGTATCCAGACTTGAACTCGAGGTCGAGTTCTTTCGAAGATCTTTCGAAGAAGAGGGGATTGATGTAGAACACGTGGAGGCCCAATTCCATGATCAGTTGGACCGAGCCAAGCCTCGGAAGCCCAAACGGTGTTTAATTTCAGATTACCCAATTTGGCAAAATTCGGACGAGCTCGGAATAGGCCCAAACTTGGTGGGCTGAGTTACTTTCGCGCTCCGGTCAATAGTCATCAACCTAACCCTAGGTTGATGATGAGCGGTGCTTTTCGGCCTAATTCCTTCGTTTAGGCCTTCAATTGCGTTATTTTTCCGTTTTAGGAAAGATTTATTTCATTAATAACTCTTAGACTGTAATTCCTTTTAAGTTGATTCTTTTTGGCAGTTCATCACTTTGGCAGAAGTGCAAGTCCTCCTCACCAAAGAAAAGGCAAAGACAATTCTACCCTCCCTTCCTAGCCCTGATATCCGCCCTCCATATCCTGTGACGATCCTATCGTTACCATATCCAGAAGGGTACACCCCGCCAAAGTTTGTGAAGTTTGACGGTAAGGAAGGCAGTTCCCAGGAACATGTGGTCCGTTTCATAGAATCCCTTGGGGCCCATGCGTCGGACTCCTACTTGCGTCTCCACGAGTTTTCAAAATCTCTTACTTCCCGTGCATACACGTGGTACGTTAACCTAGAGCCTTACTCGATCACCACTTGGGAGGAAATGGTGAACAGCTTCTACACCAAATTCTTCCAGGCTCGCAAGAAGGTGACAGTGATTAGTTTGACGAAGGAAATTCAGACCAATGGTGAAGATGTGGTGGACTATATCAAAAGGTTTCAGGACCGTGCGGTTGACTGCACTGAGTCAGTTAAGGAGGGCCAGCTCGTTGAAATCTGTCTTGGGGGAATGATGGATGAGTTCAAGATGTTGCTCATTAATTTGAAGTTGGGAACCTTTTCCGCCCTATAGGAGTCTGCGTACAATATCCGCCATGTGGTCAAGCCAGTTAGGAAGGACAATTGGAAGGGTAAAGCTACAAGCGCCACCGTTGCTGTCGCGGATGCAACTTATATATATATATATAGGTCTAAGTAGCCTTACTAAGTTTAGGGGAAAGGTAATGATTATGGTAAGGCTTTCAATGACAAACATTGTCCAATGGATAAGAATTTTCCTAGAAAGTATATAGCTAAGTAGATAGACATGCTTATGGTAGGCTATTATGTATGTATGTGTGTGTGTATATATATATATATACCTAGGGAAATATCTAGGAAAGTAAGCTTGGAGGGTAATTAGGTTCAAGGCTATCATCCTTAGATTTGCATGCATGACAAGCCTAAGAATACTACTTTTGGAAGCATAATGATTACTTCCTTATGTCCAATGGTTCATAATGGTTAGGGAAATGTAACTAAGTCGAATGGTATTTAGGTTTCTCTAACTAAATGATTGGAAGCTAATTCTACTTGCCAAGTAGGATTTCTAGCTAAGAAATATAATTTAATGATTTTATTTACTCACTAGGAAAATATACAAGTGCTTCTACAAGCATACTTGTCTTTGGAAAAGGACTAGATTGTCCGGTGCGAAGAGATTTACTTTTATAATTTTCAAATCTAATTATGACGGATTATTAAAGTTAAAAAGAAATTTTTAAAGAAATCCAAGAATTAATAATAATTTTCAAATATTTAAACAAGATTTTTATTTAATAAAAATCGGAGTTGTTACATACCGGGCTCTCAGTCTTTAATCATTTCTCATTTCATAACGCATACACGGCACTAGTTCCGCTGATCACCATCCTTTCAGGACCTACCGGGCTCCTAGGCTACACACTCACACCCGAGCCATGATTCTGCCGACCATTTTCTTAGGACCTACCAGGCTCTCATGCTCACACAATCACTATCTTCTTCTTTTTTTCATTCCGTTTTCCCTTTCCTTTTCGTAAGTCAATTCTCATTTTTCGTGTTTCGTAAACATGCGTCATTTCCTCGCGTTCACATTATTCTTTCAAAGCTTGCTAGAATCATGCGGATAAAATAAATCCTAATTTCATGCTTTTCTACATCACCAAATCGCCATCGCACTATGCATCCCTGTTAGAATCATGCGGATAAAGAGAACTGGAAAGAAAAAGTTGAGGGAGAGAGAAAAAAAAAACCGAAAAAAATAAACGCCAAAGACTATATTGCTAAAAATTGGAAATCAAAAATTATTTTAAAAAATCAAGCTTCCCGTAAAAATCACCCAAAAATCTGCCATTATCTCCCAATAAAATTAGTCGGTTTATTGTATGTATTTAAACGCAAAATTTTCCAAAAATCAATACATCAAATCTTTCCAAAAATCCTCCCTCACCTATTAATCAATTGACGTATATTATGTTGATTTTACAAATTTGTAAAAAATGGGAGATGTTTCCAATATAAGCCCCAGGATATTAAGCCCCAGGATTGCACGCTATTTACAAAACATGCCATTAGTTTGTATGTGAAGGGTAGAGAAATCTGGACCGTTGGATTTGTTTGTATGGGTAGATAAAATTTGTGTCAGGGAGAAATCTGAACCGTTGAGATTCTCAAAGACCCTTGTGTTTTATTAGGTAGATAAAAGTTAAGGTGTTATATCTATGACTCTCTCCTTATCTATATTTATACACTATGATTATATTTTAGATATCAATCTCTCCCACTTGCTTGGATTTGTACCAAAAAAAAAATCCTGGTTAGGGTTTGCATGTATATATATATATATATAGATTTACATATTTACTCAATAGGGTTTTAGTATTTTCTTTTAAATAATTTCATAAAAACAAAAAAATCATTTACGAAAATGATATGTGTACCGACCAAAGTGTAGGGATTTCGTACCGAGTCTCCGGCCACCGGATGGCCGATCTGAGCCGTCCAAAAATTCTATAAAAAAAAACCGAAGGGGCTCTCGCGGGAATAAGTGGCATCCGATGTGTGTAGGATGCTTGATCTAAACACCTTAATTTTCGTATAGAATTTTTGGACGGCTCGGATCAACCGTCCGGTGGCCGGAGACGGCCCGGCGCGGCCGGTCGGTACGAAATCCCTACAATTCGGTCTGTGCACATAGCAATACTCAATCATTTATTAAAAGAATACTAAATTAACATCTAAATGAAAGAATTGTAATTAAAACATTAATTTTATTATAAAAATTTAGGGTTGTTACAACATGCCATAACATTACACTATTATAGCAAGTTAGTCTAAGTCCAGATACCAACGTAGCAAGGCAGCACCCAAAAAAATTTATGGGTTTTGGCTTTCGGACTTCGGAGTACTGTGTGTGTATATATCTATGCCGTTTAAAATTTACGTTTTCTTTTTTACAAAATACTAACAGTTTACCCCTTAAATTTTAGATATTGTCACATTGATGTAAAATTGTTATAAAAAAAATCATAACAATTAGTAAAGTTATACAGTAATTATTTATAAATATTACACGCACATATATATTTTTTATTTTTTTAAATATCTCACGGTCTGGTTCGGTTAATCCACGGTTTTGAAATAAAAATCCAATCCTAATCCGTATCTCACGGTTTTTTAATTTTCGAATCCGTGTCCGGACCATTAATCCACGGACAGAATCCAAAAGGCACGGATCGGTTCGGTCCGAACCGGTTTCACGGTTCTCGGTTTTTCTTGGATAGCCCTAATGGAAATGGAATCGTGGAAAGTGTAGAAGAGAGAAACATAATCATGCAAAACGTGGAAGGAACAAAGAGATTAGAATTTGGGGGGGGGGGGGGAAACCGAAGAAGTACAGCAAAGAAAGGATTACGCAAGAGGAAGAAGGGCTTGGTTAAGGTTAACAGCCAACTCAGCTTCTACAGCTTTGATTTTTATGGTATTAACTACCTAGAGTACAGCTTTAGCCGCAACAAACTCCCAACAATTGCAAAATAATTAGAATTCTAAGCAGAAAAAGGTAAGCTGATTTTGGAGTAGCAGTCCTGCATTTCGAAGATTTTATTTTACTTAATTAGTGTCAAAATAATAGAGTTGTGTTGCCCTTTATTCCTATCTCCACCGTCACTACAAAAATAAGTGACCAAAATCTCGGGGCCTATAATGAAGCAGTCGGGAGTAAGTTGAGATATGGATGATGATAGAGATTGCTTATGGACTATGATAGAGATTGCTTAAGTCGTTATTCCTGTCTCCAATGCTCCTACAACAAATAATGAAAAGCCCCCAAAACAAGAATCTCGAGGCATGATCATGCAGTTGAATATGTGAGTCGAGATATGGACACTTACTTTGTGCAGAGAATATCATGCCATTTGACAGTATTGCTACTTGTTATAACAAATGCCATGTTGTGCAGAGGCCATTGAGGGTGCTGGTAACTCAACTGCAAACTTGAGCAGCATCTTTCCCATTTTTCCCTTTTGGATCTCTTATCGGAAGGCTGAAGCCAACAAGAAAAAAAGAAAAAGAAAAGAAGCAGCAGCAGCTAAACTTATCCCAATCTGGGCCCTCCAATTTTAAACGCTAACTCATCCAAACAAGAGGGAGATTGAGAATTCGCCCAACAAAGTTTTCACGAGTTAGTCTATCCACACACCAGTCAGCATCTCGAAACACAGGTTGCGTAAAGCAACATATCTTCGCCATTTCAAGGAGTAAGGAAGCTGTTCCATACACAGCCAGAAAGATTATTACTACTTAAGACCAAATCACATTACATGTAAAAAAACAAACTTGGAGAGTATGGACTCTGTCAGCGTCGTCTCTCGTAACAATACAGCAGAAACCTAATAACCCTATTGGATTAATTGTCATCCTTTGGCTTCCATTCTTCAACCATGACAATTGACATACATGGACAAAAGTTGAATACTATCCTAAAAGTGCAGCACTTCCTCAAATTAACAACTGTTTTGAAACCATGGGCACCAGAATAAAAGATTGACGAAAGTCCTGAGAAGTACAAGCAGTAACAAATGACGAAAAAACAAACAGGAACACTCAAGCAACTGAACACATCTATGAAGCCAACAGTGCTTCAACCTTTGCGATCTGATCCTCTTCGTTTTTCTGGGTTGGACCCGCATTAGCCTCTTCAAAGAGGTCATGTTTCCATTTCTCAACACGCGCACCTCCCCTTGGAGGAGGATACCCTTGCCTCCCATTGAATCTCTCTCTTCCCCCGTAATTATTGCCACCACCATACCTATCTCTCAAAGGAAAGCTGCCCCTCTGTGCTTCTCCTCCATTTCCCTCTTTGTCCCCTACAGATGCCTTTTCTGGTTTCTCTGAATGATGGTTGTGGCCTCCTCTCTCTGCCCTTCTGTCTCTTCCTAATATTGGAAAGTCGGGATTGCTTGGCTTCACAGGCTCAGCTGGTGCTTTTTCAGCATGTTCAGCGACCACTGCGTCTTTTTTCTCCCTAAATGAAGGTCTTTTCCTTGTGGTTTGTGGTTGATCTCCCTCTATTTCAAAGAATCCGTCATGGCGCCAAACACGTTCCTCACCACCCTTCGGAGCTCTGGATTTCTCATCTCTTTGCTCTGTATCACGAGTTGATGGCTTCTCCACTGCCCTTTCACTATGTGGATCCTTTGAGTCTTTCCATCCACGCTCTTCATGGAGGAAAAAGCAAGTCAAGGCATTGCTTTAAGAAAAAAGTTCTAACCATAACATTAGTGCATACAGAAATACATCATACATGATAGGCATCATCACACGTCTAAGATAATAAATCCTGCAGTCACAGTGGCGGCTACAGCAATTTTTTCTCAAGATCGGGTCAGTAAAACACATTACACTCCATTTGATTTGAGTGATTTAGTAAGAGAAGAGATAAAAGTTTTTTTTTTGTTTTTTAGTTTTAACTACATAGTAGGTGTCAAAGATAACTCTCATTTAGCAAAATTTTTGTCTCTCACAAAAAGGGTAAAAACACGATGATAGCTATGTTAGGGAGTGCTGTTTGAGTTTGTTATATCTGTTTCCTCCTCTTCCGAAGGGTTGTTTGTGATCCAGAGGCCTGGCTCTGTGGTTCTTGTTCTTGGGTTGTCATAAATTAAGCTTACCCGAAAAAGAAATATAGATCTTGCCATTAATTATCGAAGGAAGAAATATATATCACACACACGAACATTTCATATAATTTGCTTTCTGATCATCTAAACATAAAAAATAAAACAACCCGAGAAAATACAGTCATTTCTTTTCTTTTTTAACCAACATAAGAAATCAGTCTTTTTCTTCCCTTTTTAAACTACAACTACTTTTTTTCAAAAAATCTTCCATAGTTCAGTGGGTTCGACTTTTTCCGTTAATGGGGCCAATAATAGGAAAATAGCATATATAATAAGAATTACTAAGAGGGTGTACCATCAGATTTAAGGCACGTACCAGTAGCAGCACCGCGACCAGTGGTTCGACCACCTTGCCCGGCAATACCACGCTCGTCATGCTGCTGTAAGACATGACAGCCAACCCCAAGATGTTATACACATGGAGGCACTGAAAGGTACCGGCCAGACAAGTATTCCGCAACATCAGCCCAGAAAAAAGGGTTTGAATACACTGAGTAAGAACCAAACTATCAACTCAACAGAACCACTCGTTGGTAAGTTAACCTGAAATGAGGATCAGGAAATTTTCCAAGACTGCGTGTATTATTATGGATGACTGCAGTAAATATCTATATCACCTAGCAGTTGTCCAGAAAAGTCCCTTGGTTACTTAATCTTCTTGAAAAAATAAGAGCAACATATCCAACCAACTTATTTGTGCTGCTAATCAAGAAAACATATTGCCAAGGTTTTTCTGATATAATTCCTAGGAGTGACCCCAGTACTTTCTGTATTAGTCACAAAAACTCTTTAATCACTACGGAATTAACTACTGGAGCAAAGACTGGATGCACCATCATATATGCTACTTGTCCAGAAGTAATGATGAAAAAATATAGAATTGCAGATTTGTATCAAAAGGGCCTCATATGTATGATTACATAAGAAGTGAAACTTGCTGCTGAGCCAGAAAAAAGAAGTGAATCTGGCTATGTGCAAGCATATTTCGACTATCACCACCAAATCGGCTAAATTTTCTACATGCTTACAACAACAAAAAAATCACAAGAAAGACACAATGACAACACCAATGGAAGAATGAGAAAAAACAGGAGAAATAGCAGAAATAGATAATGTGGTAGAAAGATTAGCTCTATAACATAAACAGATCAACGTAACGAGTTCAGGAGGAAACATGAAAGAATAAGAGACAAACACGCCAGAAATGTTCTTTTCCTATCACTGCGATGTACAAGAGAAAGAGCCCAAGGTCAATGTGAACTCCTACAAGGTCAAATGCATGTTAGGGAAAAGTTTTCTACAGGCTGGAATAACTGACTCAAAGCTCTAAGGCTTCAACCCCACCACCTAACTCCTGCCAAGTCAAACCTAGAGGCACTGGAAAACAGCCTTCTACTAGGTTATCCATCTAGCCAACCAAGATCTGTATCCGTGGCTACTGACTCTCAAAACAAAATATAGTAACCCCCTATCCCTTACGCCAAAATGAGACTAAAAATCCCCCACTAAACGACTGGAAAATTTCACCCTTATGATTGCTCCTAAGTATTCTAAGGTAACATCATAGCCTAGGACAAATAGGTAATTATTTGTAATACACTAAGCACCATTCAGCCATAAAATTAACAGCTTCATGCAGATGAGCATCAAAGGTTCTCATATGTCAGTATGGCAACATAAGAAGTGCACCCGGCCGATCAAAAAAAAAAAAAAAGGTGCACCCGGCTATGTCCAAGTACATTTTGTGACTTTTGTCTATCACCACCAGGTCTGTTAAATGTCCTACATGTTCACAACCAAGGAAATCACACAATAGATAAAATGACCAATGGACGAATGAGGAAAAGATAAACATGTCTACGAAACATAATACATAAAAATATTTCTTATGTGTTCATTTTCTGGAAATCTGTGTGTTGCAGTGTTGGCATCGTGTCGCGTGGCCGTGTCAATTCTACTTAGACACAAGGTCAAGCTGCATCTTAGGAAAGAGCTTTATACCCACAATACTGAATGCCATAAAATCAAAATTCTAAGGCTTCCCCCTCAATACCTAATCTCCTATAACACCATCCTTGCCAACTTGCCACCATATAATCAGTGATAAGTATTCTCAGTAGCCTCACAACCTATGATGATTTAAGTACTTAGAAAGCCATAAACATCATCCAGCCATGAAACTATCAGGAACTGCTAATTTTGTGTTCCCTTGCGGATAAAAAAACTTTTCAGAAGGCTTGTGGCATCTAAAAGACAGTACTATTGAGCCTGAGATCAGTTCATAAATATGCAAGAAAGCTGAACATGTCAACTAGCAAATAAGTTAGGAAAATGATCATTTGTACAAGTAGCAAAATCATGTCTAGATATTCATAAACTCACAACACCTGGAAATAAGATCGAGAACGAGGTACTTCAGTAGGATTGGATGAATTCTTGCTTCCTTCACGCTGTTCAATGGTTCTCTTGTCAAATTCTTTTCTCTGAGGTACTTCAGTAGGATAAGAAGAACGTTTGCTTCCTTCGCGCTGTTCACTGGGTCTCTTGTCAAATTCTTTTCTTCGAGGTGCTTCAGTAGGATTGGAAGAATGTTTGCTACGTTCACGTGGTTCATTGGCTCTCTTGTCATATTCTTTTCTCCCAGCCCCAGTTTCTAACTTAGAATCGGGTGGTGGTGGAGCCTCAAGGGGCAAAGCATCTTGTAGCCGTTGGCGGTGCTTCAGATCCCTGTCTAAGGGGTCCCCAACATCTGAATTAAGGTTGCTAGAGGGCCTCTCAGTGGCTGGTTTTCCATCCCTTCTTGATCGCTTAGGACTGGAAACATTCGAAAGCAAACATGAGCCAGGTTATTTCCAAAATCCTTTTCACCTGGGAAACCACATGATACTGACCTTCTAGCCATCATTAAAAGGCCTATACATAAGCATTAGAGAACAATGTAAATTGAAACAAAAAAGTTAACCACCAGGCCATGGAAAACTTAAGAAATTATGAATGCCAGGAAAAATGCAAAACATAACTTGCAGATTCTTTGCCTCCAAATCTAATGATTCTATTCATGGGAGCACATAGTATTAGTCTATTATCTTAATACATACAAAAATGTGTGCTAGGTAGAGCAATTGCCGCTGTTAAGGATGTCTCCATGATTGTATCATGAATTGCAACTACAAATTATCTACTCGACACCTCAAGTATTGACTACTTCTGCATTCAAGTGGAATATAAAGATCTTTCCCAAAGCTAATAAGCAAGAAGATTCAAAAGAGCTAGCTGGATTGAGCATAGGGAAGAGACAAAACCAAAACAAGCGGGTGAGAAGGAAAATTAGGAAGAAATGGACATAAAGGAATAGGAAAATGCTATGAAACACTTTTAAACTTAAACAGCTGCTTTAAGATCAGAGATTACCACCAATTCAGCAATCTACATCTGGACATCAATAATTTGCAAAATCAAAAAAGAGTAGCGGACTGACAAAGATATAAATACAAAGACCTAATGATTCACCTATAAATACAAAACTAAACTTGGGACAGGTCATCTCGTTAAACAAGTCATATGTGCGGGTGCAGCTAAGAAAGGGTTGATGTACATAACCTTAACCCTGCAAACAGAGAGGCTGTTTCCGAGCTGGTCCATAATACTAAGCTCTCCACGCCACCCACAATTATATGATTCATAGAAGCCTAATACCAGAATTGTGTATGTTCTTCCATAACAAATGTGAAAATCCTGGTAAATTCCCTCTTATCTCTACATTTCCAGTATAAACATTTGATCAACCAGACCTTAGTTGCAGGGGCCAGGGAGCTTCTAAAGTGGTACTGCTCCCACCTTAGGAGGACGCTCCTGCGCTCCCGACTAAGGAGCTTGACGGGAGCACACTCCTTACGAAGATGGGAGCTTTTACATAATTCTTGTATACATCACATATGTACACGTTCCTTTCATGCTCCCAACCTTGGGAGCTTCTATAATCCCGTGCTCCCCCGCTCCCACCTCCCACTTCCACCCCGCTCCCGCTTCGTGCAACTAAGAACCAGACACGGTGTCCATTCGTATTTTCATTAAAAAAGATAATGTGAAGAATCCCGCTGATTTCCCAATATCTCCACATTTCAATTGATAATCTGATAAAAACGCTTTGCTCATCCACAAAGACAAGCATAGCCATTTCATCCACAGCATACCCATTTCGAATTAGAAGCTGAAGATCAGAATATGCATTCACGCCAATAAGAAAACTCGAAGAACAAATAAATTTTCACCCAGTTCACCATGTCAAGATCTTTATTATTATTATTTTTTTCGGGTGGAGAACAGACGCAGTAGCAATACAATGTGTAGACAGGGACTAAAAGAAGCGAGAAAGAGAGAGAAGGAAAACCTGGGTTCTCGATCGAACTTGGAACGGTGGCGTTTGGAGTCGGATTCTCTACCCTCTCGTCGAGACATTTTTGTCTCTCAGAAGATACTGCACTAGGGCTGGTTCAGAGGAGAGGTGAGAACCGAGGATATACCAAGTATATATAGTGACGATATTCGAGGAATTTTCTTTCTTGTATTCTCAATAGTCTCAATTGCTATTGCCCCGCCAACTCTTACTACTGTCGGAACAAACGTTAAACTTGCCTGGAGACTCTGGACTGGAGTCCTGGACCCTCAGGTGTGTTTTTTTTTTTATGTTTTTTTTTCCCCTTTTTGGGAAAATGTCTGGAGTCTGGACCTTCAGATTTTTTTATTTTTTTATTTGGTGAAAGTGTCTGGACCCTCAGTTTTTTTTTTTTTTTTTTAAATTATTATGAGGTCTTTCAATTTGGGAATTGGCTTCTCAGCCATTTGGATTTGGAGTTGAATTGCAGAGGGTGCGGTTCATCCCTTCGCTTATCTTTACCGACCATTATTATAATCACATCTACAAATAGTTCTGAACAAATTTAAATGCGAAAATTGGGTTTCGGTGGATTCGGATTCGAACCCATTTTACATATTTAAACTTGTTCAGATCATGCACTTGTAGATGTCGGATTATGATAATTTTTGGTGACGGTTAGTATCTTGACGAGATCTAAAATATGAAAGCATTGAGTTATAAAATTAAGACCAAAATTGAGGCGCAAAGGGATGAACTGCACCTCCCTCCAGATCAACAACACCAAAGGGCAGAGAAGCCAGCTCCTTTAATTTGGGACAGACATGGACTTCATTTTGGGTTTTATCTTTACACCACATCGCAAGCTAACATAATTTTGCACACCCACTGCAAAATCTTCCGACGTGACATTTAGATACCATTTCACGTCGGGCATCTTCCTCACACTAACTACATTATTTCATGGTTACCGACAACAGCCATGGGATTGGGGTGCTTAACGATTCAGTAACCAAATGATTGAAAGCAATCCCCTGTTTCACGAGAAGGGTGTAGTGACAAAATATAGGAGTAAATCTTCGATTTCCAGCATCCGAGCAATGTCTAATTGGAGCTCTCCATTAACGAAAAAATTATGATGGCACTCAAACATGGAAATGTCTACTAAATACAGTGTATCGCAAACGATAGCTTTATTGGTACTGTTTAACTTGAGATACAACAATATGGATACTGTACAATATACATGGTGTCTGCAATTTATTAAAACAATACATTAATAGCTCAGAGAGAAATATCTGCTACTGTACAAAATATTACTACACAATATACACAATACGATGCTAGAAGTTCTCATTACTTTTTACAAAGAACATATCTATCGGCAGGTGTTTACCATCTGCGGGGGATGACTTGCGCTTCTTCTTACGCCTGGTTTGGCTTGTCACGTGGTCTTTCTGAATAAACCTGAAAAGGTTGAGTTCTATCACAACACAGCATTTGAAATCACCAAAATTAGTGATACTAACAAGTGCTAAAAGATATCCCTGCAATAATTGGGTAGCAAAAATAGGGGTACTAAAAAACTCAAATTGACGTTTTTCATGTCAAATCAAACCGTTTCACCACGGACAAGTTCAAATCTCCAATGGATATTTCATAACTGCACTCTGTTTCCACAGCATTTCTAGGCTCCATATTGCCCTTGAGAGAACCAAAACGGTGAGAAACAAGACATGTAGCTAAATCCCCAATTAATTAAAACTAAATGCAGTTTTTTGGGGTTCTGTTTGGCATCTCCATGAATTTTATTTTTTTTATCGGATATTCAGCTCCATGATGGAAATGAAGAAATCAAAGTTATCACAACCAACAATTATTACATGTACAAACAAAATCTACACATTTAGTTCATTGCTATGACAATTGACAACTAACCTGATTACCCGAGCATTCTACTGTTTCTACATGCAGTTTACTACATTCACAGCACATTTAAAATTTTCGAGAATGATGCATATGACAGAAACAATGTGGTACCTCTGCTTAGGAGTGAGACTTCTTGGGTTGCTATCAGATTCCTGTTTCTGCAGCCTCTCAGCTAGATGAAAGTCAGCATGTTCTTGCCTTTCCTCAACAAAATTAGGAGGCAGTTCAACCCCACATAGTGAACACTTGTAGTCGTCCACCCACAAACATTGCTCGTTCTGATTTGACGAAGATACTGCTTCACTATCTAAAAGGTCGGTCCTCTTCTTCAATTTCTCCAAGCTGCTTCCGCCAAACTGTCAAGATTTACAAAAAGAATCTCTCATGAGTGTCTCGATTGGAGATAATGATTCACTCATTGAGATGCTTCAGTTTCAATTTAGGCTTTAGGCCATGTTTGATTCACAAGGTTAATACTGGGGGCATATATAATCTCATAGCATTTGTAATCCCACCGGACTGGTAGCGAGGGGATTACCAATACCACATCACCAAAGTACTGTAAAGCCCATGTTCTCAAAGGGTATGTAATCCGTCCACCAATTGTTGCATTCAAATGACTGAAATCACCTCACCTCCCACGGGATTTGTAATTCTGCTCACATGCCCAATCTAGGCAATCAATGGGGCCCTTAGCGTCTGGTCTACCTTTCGCGATGTGTGAAAGGAAGATGACCAGTGCCCAAAAAAAAAGGACGGGAGAAAGAGCATAACCAAGGCAGGAAATGTCAATAGTGCTTTAGCATGATAACCAGAAGAAACTAGGTTACATGATGTTTGATTTGATGACCTCCAGGGATTAAAGGAAATTCATACCTTGGCATTAGACTTGTTGTCCAGTGATCCATGGTTTTCCTCAAGTTCACCGTTATAGCTTAGAATGTCGTTACTGTTATTAGCACTTGATATTCCATTGCTTTCCAATGGATCCCTCAAATCTATTTGATATATCTCACGATTGTCAACAGGAAGACCAATGCTTCTTTCTGTTGTGAAATGGTCATCACTAAGATCTGAGCAAAATGATGTTTGCTCATCCATGTTTCTTCCTGTAGCATCCCCAAATATAATAAAGTTGGAGAGAGTTTTTTGTGTAGGATCAGATGGATTGCCATCCTTGTCTTCGTTGAACTGAGACATCCGCAATCCTGCCAGAAGACACTAAATTGCTTCACCATACAGTGTTAAATTAGAGGCGATTGGAATCACATAATACAGCAAAGAGCTGGAAAAGACAGCACATATATGGTTCAACGCTTTATACAGGCCAGGGTCCTAAAATGCCAAAAGTTTCAAGGGTAAAAAGTAACAAACAAAGGCAAATCCAAAACTCAGATGTAGAACAGTGTGATATGACACTTCTGTACCAAATAGCTTTGATATAGTTAAAACACAAAGTTCCCCAGAATCAGATAGTCTAATCTGTGAACGCACAAGCCATTACCCCACTGATACTGATGATCATGGGAAGTAACCAAAAGAAACAAATTTGATCAACCTAATTGATTTATTTTCACCATCAACAACTTTGATTATTTCAATCAACATATTCTTAGCTAATTTGGTATTTGAATTTTTTTTCTTCTGATAGTGACATTCCAAGAATTTGTCCGGGGAAGGGAAAAGGAAAGGGAAATGTTAATACTTGTCCTTTAGCTTCTAATTCATTTTCTTGTCTTCTCCCTTCTCATTTTTTCCATCTTCAAATCCGAGATCCAAAATAGCTCAGTTTTATGTCACTCACACTTAAAAGTGATACGTAAAACGGAAATGATAATTCTGTAAAGACAAAAAGCTTCCTCAGATAGTTTGCAAACTGTTTTATGACCCATAACCAATCACTTTAGTTGATCCGCTTTGGACCTATGCATTTACATGACGTATACAGGCTAAAACCCAGGAGCTAAACATAGACACATTTCATAGAGAAGGTACACCAAATCTGTCCTGTAAAATGGTGAGCAACAATTATTCAGAGTTCAGTTTCTCCCACATCCTAAACAGATTCTTATAGACAGTGAAGGCATTAAAACCAGTGCTGGGTAACAGATCCTTTCATCCAAGGCCCAAAAGTGGGAACATAGTACCCTTAATCAGACGCTGTCACGGAGTCGATCACTGAATATTCTTCTTGCTTTGACTACTAGGAAGTCCAAAAGATAACAGTTAAAAATGCGGGCGTACCTCAGATTTGAACAGCAGGCAACTTTTGTACCACAAAATATTAATGAAAAAGAAAACAGCAACAAGAACAACAATGGAGAAATAAAAGGGCACATAAGGACTGGCTTCTTTTCCCATAAATAAGGTCAGATCAATGAGGAAGACAACCAAAAAAAAGGAGAATACAGCACTGGATTCTCTCCAGAAGCCCATTAAGTTTTGTTCTTTCTTATTTTGAAAAAAAAAAAAGACTTATTAGTACGGAAAAACAATAAAGATATAGTGCCTGTAATCAACCATTCTCGCAATATATACTTAAGAACCAAGTCGCGTGCCCTTACCAATTAGTCGTAAGGATATAGGAAGTTCAGCCTTCAGTAGCTTTGATGCATTCTTCAAAATATCCTCATTTGAGCAAATATAATTTTGCAAAGTCACAGCTCGGGTTCGAACCTGAGATTACAAAATATCCACTATACGTGAAAGAAAAAAAAGATACGGTGAGTTGTAACTACTAAAATGGCAGGAACATCTGGACCTAAAAAGACGCAAGTGACAACCTGATCATCCAATAGTCAGTATACAGTTTAACCAGAGTCATTGATCGAGATCTTCCAGCATGTTAGTGCATGAATTTGCAAGCAGAGTTAAAAGCATTGCATGAGTTTGCAAGCAGAGTTAAAAGCATCAAAGCATCAGAAAGTACCTCAAAAGATGCAGTTTTCAGTTTTAAAGTCAATGTTCGCCCACAAAGACTTTCTTTTTTCATGTCAGTAGAAAGCATCTCCGCAAGATCTACTGCAAACAAAACTTGATTCGGCTTAGTCTTGTTGAAGGTATATATTTTCAATTTATGAAGTGATGTTGACCACAATTCCAGATACAAAGACATGGTTGCCCGAATGATAGAGGTGTTAGAAATCATCATAGTAGAACCCAGATGCATAAATGAAACACATTGGCTGGCTGCTCATCGGTTGGGCAGCAAAGGTCTGGAAGAGCAAACAAATGATTTGCACGGTTTTCAAAGTTTAGCCATGCACTGATTTCCCATCTTGAATAACCAAGAAAGGCATGCTTGACAAAATAGAGTAAATTAAATCCCACATTGGATGGTTACGAAAGTGACGCACACAATATAAGCATGAGGGCACCCTCACCTAACAAATACCATTGGGGATTTGAATCTACCCAAGACCATGGAACACATATGTGTACACAATTTTGGCAACGTATTATAAATTTTTACACAGAAAGTACGATCAATCAAATACAACAAACAAATGTTTAAGTTGCCAGCAAGGAAATAAAAATCCAGCAAAGGCACCTCTAAAAAGGTAAAATTTAAATGCAGAGATTCTTAACACAAAGCCTGGATCAAAGTATTAAACAAGTTAAGATGGTTGCATGGAAGCAAAATTAAAGCAAAAAGGTCACTGGTACTGGTAAGTTCAAGCAGGTCAAATTGAACAATTGAAGGAAGATACTGATGATAATTATTCTACCATGATGAATCATAAAGGCAACACTTGTCGACAATGAAATTTAGTTAATCCAAGAGCTTACCATCCATCTACTAGAGTAGAAGTCAAAGCCCGAGAGTACAAGAAGGGAAAAAAAAGTACATTTGGCCTACCTCTAATGCCAACCTACTAATAATAAGGGCCCCTATTAAGTCCAAAAATATAATTGAATTATGCCTAAACATTGAAATAAATGGAAAGGAACCTCCCATTGAGCATGATGCACTTTTGTGAAAATAAAATACAACTAACCCATACCAGGACATATTAGCATCACCTACAAGAATGTCCACTACAATTATAATCAAGACAGATGAAAAAATTACCTAACTTCTGAAAAAGAAAAGCTTCATCATCAGTGGCCGGAAATGTTCTCTCATTGCTTATACTTTTCCGCAACCTAACTTGAGGAGTATTTGTTCCTCCAAGTCCAAGACCCACACAGAGGAAAAAATCTACAACAAAATGGCAAGATGGTTATAGACAGAATCATACTCAATCATAAAATCTGAATACAAAGTGACGGCATAGAAAAAAACGCCAATAAGACTTGTCAAATTTTCAAACAGATGCGTAATCGCAAAATCAAGAACGAAGACAAGATAGACTTATTTGTATAGTCATCAAATCGAGAACTAATAGAATCCAGAATCATGAAATTCAAGTAACCAAATTTGCGACAGGAAGCTCCGTCTAGTTGACAAATTATTTGACATATTATAGTATAACATTAACGATATGACAGTAAGCTCCATCTAGTTGACAAATTATTTGCCTTCATCACCACAGATGTGGGTCCAAATCTTACCAACCGTAAAATTCTTACAAATCAAAGTATAGAAACCTTTGACATTCAAAGATAAGATGGATCTTAAGACTTGAAGAGAGTAGAGTAAGAAGAGAGAGTGTGTGGGAGCTTTACGTTTAAACATGAAAAGCACAAAAAGTAAAATGAAAAAATGTAAGGGAACATTGAATCTAATTGAGTTGACCAACTCAGATCAACTTATTTTTATCCCCAAAATAAGATACAATAGATTTTCATTGGTTCAAAATTGCTTTAGCCGTTAAAATCCTTGGGAATATGTAACAAGAGATTTTTTTCTCAGGAAAAAAGAACAAGAAAAAAGGGGTTAAAACGTGGCCAGGGTAACTAAGATTCTATTGAATCATGTAATCACTAAATGAATGACAAATTATGCACAAGTATTGGTTATCTCCTCAATAAACACTCTAAAAAGTTGTGTTTTGAAATTTTAACAAAAACGAAATAGAAAGGAACTTGGAACCTAGCGGCTAGCGCCCTGACAGTTTTCAACTTTCAAGAATCGGATGCATTGAAAATTGCGAATCAAACTGTCAACTGAACATGATTTGTAAGATTCATAGCAGAGTTCACCCATATATCTGCATCGATCTACGCATGAATCATGACACCAAATCATGAATTCTGATACTCTGATTGCTATGCCAGCAGAGTAACGAGGTTGTCATATAACTGATTAATGTAATATTCCAATTTTAGTCCTGCAAGTCAGACAACTATATGCATGTATTAACTGGAAAAGATAATACGGAAACAAAGTGACATTCTTAAAGTAAAATCAGTAGTTGACAAACAGCTAGACCAGGAAGCAGAAATGTAGCTTATTTACCCCAAAAACAATCGCACCAATTTTTCTTTATGAAATTAGATTTCCAAAAACTGCCACTCATGCAAGCCTTCAAAGAAAAAGAAGACAGCAGAAGAACAAAATAATATCCTTGAAATCTGTAATTAGCACCAAACTATACAAAGCCATGCAACAGAATTATTCTTCATGCACCCACAGGCTGTTGCTTGGTGCAATGGTAAAAGTTGCGCTTGCATGCATGACTCATAAGCAAGTAAAATCTGTTGATAAACTGATAATACATAGTAGACAGGCCCAAACAGGGGCTTTTCGTCATAACAGTGCAAAAGACGGTCAAACAATTATCTAAATTTAATACACAGGTCATGGCACCTTCCCAGTTACAAGCAGTTTAAAGTTCAAGGACCAATCAGTGTACAAACCTGCTGAAGAACGAGAGAATAGAGCACAAAGGAAGCCACTCTTTTGCAGCATCTCCTCACAAGTTGTAATTCCAATAATGTCCCTTAAAAGATGTTCAGTGACCTTACCAATTCCCCCTATCTGTAATAGAATTCTTCAAAGTGTTTCTCCTCAAAATATATATTATACAGGGGCCTTTCCAATAATATCAAACATGTTTATTTGTCAGCAATAAGCAGATAGGGACATACCTTCCGTATGGGCAGCGAGGAAATAAATGTCATGATAGCTGTCCTGTCATTTGGCAAAACAAACTGACCATTTGGTTTGTTTATATCCGAGCAAACCTGATAAGTGTGGAGAAAATATGGAAGAGACTTAAAGACTCTAGGAGAGAACATATATTTTGGGAAGAACTTTTTAGGCCAGTTCCAATCAATCCCACCATTCATAACTGTAGATGATAATGAAAAGAGAGCAGTGTAGACACTACAACTTAAATAGCACCAACCTTATCATGGGCTTAACTTTTCGATACAGAGCATATTGAAAAAATCAGTGATGGTTCTCCAATTTATTCATGAGAATCTTTTCCACCTTTAAGTGGAATACAAATGGGAAAAACACAATTTCGGTGCACACACGTTACTGTCAAATATCAATGCACAGTATCCAATTTTGAGGCATTACTTCTGTTTAACCAAATTGACAAACTCTCTAGATATAGAGGGAGAACCCCATTGTGGTGTTTGCCTCTTGTTGAAGCGAAAGATGTAGTGCTATTTTTGATGCCCAAATTGCCCTCGCGGCTTTTGTTTAATGGTTCGGTGCACTGTGTCTGACTACGAAATACATAGTAAGGATTGATGTGTCATTTTCATATTTGAGCTATGACAAGTTTCAAAGAGTAAAATACATCTGATGTTCATGAATAAGATTACAAATGTTAACATTAAGTAAAGGATGCCAACATCATCTGCTAATCTCAAATAACATTCACCTTAGCAAGTAAGCGGTTTGGCGCCACTCCAGCGCTACAAGTGAGGCCAGTCTCTTCATAAACACTGCTCCTGAGTTCTTCACCAATCTAAACAAAGAGATAGCAACAATCAGAGGAAGTTAGAATGAAAAGAGAACTTAAATCAGAGGCAAACAAGGATAGTAGACATGCTGTGTTACTGCTAACCCATGAAAGGAATTGATGCATAGAGTTATAGAGTTTAAGTGCTTAACTTACTTCTCCACTACTCATGTGCCTTTCTAGGCAGACAGTTGTTATATCAAGATATGCCTCATCCAAACTAGCAGCCATGAAGTTGGGATCATATTTCTGGAAAACTATGCAAAAGACATATATGGAAAGGAAGTTCATCAGCATGAGTTAGCCACAACTACATCGGAAAAAGAACTGGCATTAAAAGTACAATTCTAACCTTTTCTCGTTAAATCACTGTAATAAGTATACTTCTTGAAATCTACAGGGACAAAAATCAACTCTGGACATAATCTACGTGCAATGAAACCGGGCATTGCAGCACGGACCCCAAACCTCCGAGCCTTCAGGGTGTACAGATCATCTTTGATTAAAGCATGCGTAATAGTTCGAGATGTTTTTCAAATAAGAATGGAGCAGTGTGCAAATAGATCTCATATAAACCTATCGACAACAGCACGAATAACACAATTGAAGAACAGCTAGTAATTCGAACCTCGTAATTAGCGGTGGAGATCATAGACATTCCGCCAACAGCCATTGGTTTTCCCTTTAACAGAGGATTGCTTAATGTTTCAACGGCTGCGTAAAAGGCATCCATATCTACATGTAGCCAAATCCTTGTCAAGTCGCGAGTAGCTTCTAACTCTAAAATTCGTTTATCAGCAACCTATGAATATTACATACCATAAATAAGAACATAAGTGCCTTGTCAAAACTACCATATAATCACACAAAAAAAACCTATGCACAACTAATACATGATTTGAACAGCAAAAAACAAAAACTCAATGTATTTAACAACTAATACATGATTCAAAAAGCAAAAAAGAAATACTTCATATATTTCTCCTTCCCAACATTTATTCACATTTCCCAACATTGCATAGCACTATTCCTTGACACAATCAAGATTCAAGCACCATAATTAACATATATAATCAACACCATCGATTGGGGATTACATGTGTATCGTTATTGTATTCAAACACCATAAATATACGAACTATGCGTAGCTGCCAAGAACCCTGGAATCAATGCACCTCAAGATATGCGTTTTGAACATGTCAATATTCCTGCATCCATCCATTTTAATTTTACCATCTCATGGTATATGTTTGTCGAATTAAGTAACAAAAGACACTCTGGTTGCCACATGATGAAGGTTGTCACCATCACAGGGAAATCAAAGAACAAACTGTGCATTTTCCGCACAAAATACCTTCTGATAATGGGATATCTCAGAAGCAGTGAGCTTTGCAAACTGAGCCCGCATGTTTTCAATTTTCTGCTTTATAAAAGCATCCTTACGTTCCTCATTCTCAAAATACTTTGACCCTTTGCTCATTTCATAGATAATCCTTTGCACTTTTTCCTTGTCAACTCCCTCCATTCCTGCAGTATCACATCAAAACATTCTCAAAAAAGTGCAAGAAATCCGACTAATCTATTTGAATGCCCCTTTTACAACCTCCTTACTGCATCCAAACAAAAGCACAAAAATCTAAAAGAGAAGCCTCTGCTACACACTTTAGCCAATTTTTAACTAACCAAAACCGTATGTACCTACCACCATATATTTCCGTAGCTAGCCAAAATAATTTGTAATTGTTCTCTGTGTACGGTACACACGACTATATTACGAATAACTAACAAGAATAGAAAGTAGGTAATACCATTAAAAGTTGTAAAAGATGACTAAAAGTATGTAACAAGCTCAACCATAAAATATGAATAACATTGAAAAAGAAGTACTAAAATTTATGTGGTACACAATGCATACCATAACTTCCTCCAAAACTGATTCAACCAACTCCTTACCATGCCGTCTAGTTGATTGAAGCAACCCATTACCCGACAAAATTGTTCGCCCTAACAACACAGAAAGACCTTTCCCTCCGGCGGTGGTGCGTGGGGGTAGGAAAATCATGATCGGAAGACAGGACCGATATTTATTGAACTTGGGTGTGGGTCTTTTGTTGAAATGTAATGGCCTTGCTTTTTCTTTTGAGTTCCATGATCATAAACCCAAATTCCCAAAACTTCCCAACACAAGTCCTTTAGTTCAAAGATTACAAGACAAAACAACAGTTCTTAAAAAACAATTAAATTCCATCCCCTGCGCTAAATGTTTCGCAAAACACTAATTGATTTCACTATTGAATCGGTTTACCTAGTAAATTACCGGAGAATATACGGTATGGTTTCTCAAATTTTTGGTAGCGTGTAAGTGAGTACCTGCTTTGGCGTTGGTATAAGCAGTGTGATAAGACTGCCATGGCCGAGAAGTATCTCCAGAGCTCTCGCTCTTCGCCATCGTCTGTGATATTCTGAAAGCTTGTTGCGGAAGGAGGAGGAAATGGGTTTTTATTCCTAGTTTGGAACTGGGTGCGTTCCCTCCGGATTTTGGTGCTGGCCCACTTTCAACAAGGATACGCCTACTTTCCCAAAAATAGGTTTGGTTTTTGGGAAAATGACGGCCCGGGACGTGTTTTGATCAGTAATACCCGTCAAGGACAAGCTAACAACATTTGGTAATACTGAAAATGTCTTTGACGGGTATTAATTATCTAAACAGGTCTTTGGCCGTCATTTTTCCGGTGGTTTTCTTTTTTTTCCGTTTTGTCTTTATTCAATTTCTTTTTTTTACATTTGTTAGTTTCTGAGTCAAAATTTTATGAATTGTTGATCGACAAGAAAAATCGAAAAATAAATTTTCTTTTTCTTTAAGAATAAACAAAATTTAGAACTTTTAGCTCACCTTTTTAAGTCTTACTAAATTTGGTTTAAATTTTTTTCTGTCCTAACAAGAAATTTGGGAAAATTATAGAACTATAAATCAAAGTTGACAATTTTCAAATATCAAGTATTGACACAAATTTATAGTGGGATAAAAGTAAAACAACAATGATGCGTACACTCCTACCGACCACTTCTCTCTCACATATACATTGGCCTCACACATTTAATTATGGGATGGGCACAAGGATAGAGCTAAGGGGTCTAGTAGGGGCGACTGCCACGGCAAGAATTTTAGAAAATGCAATTATTATATGTAAAAAAAATGATTATCCCTAACTTATATAGACTCTCCACCGCTAGATTTTCTTTTCTTATTTTTTGCTATATTCTAATCCTAAATCCTCTTCTTCTTCTTTTTTCAATAAATGAGACCCAAAATAGTATTCCAAAACTAAATTCAATGGGCCAAAGTGAAATAGTATAAAGAATGAGGGGGGAAAACTCCACATTTTAACCTAAAACAACTTAACCTAAAAAATTAAACAAGTTAACCAAAATAGTCGGCACTGTGCACGACTCAGCAATAGTGGATTTCTCGTTTAGCGGACTTCCAAATTTCCAATGCCTGCACTTTGCAGTAGTGGACTTCCAAAAAATTAAAAAAAAATCATTTACCATTTGGCATTTTGTGTGGATTTCTCAAACTTCATTGGGAAAAGGTTAAGTCTTCTTCAATTTTTCAATATTCACTCGAAGTTAGAGAAATTATTGAATGTTTTGAATCCCTTATTGAGCAATAAATCATCTATTGATTTGTGTAAACTAATGTGGTAGGTAATCATGGTTAAAAAAAAACAAATGACTCGTTCTTTAAGAAAAGAAGTGTTGAACACAATACAAACGCAGAACCTTCACAAAGTGCAATTGAAACTTCGACAATTAAACCTGAAACTTCATTTACTACAGTTTTTATTATGTTGTTATAATTTTTTTTTAGAGCCGATGAGTATTCATATTACAATTTTGCCACCTCTAGGATAAAATCCTAGTTCCGTCATTGAATGGATCCCACACATATGTGAGAAAAAAGTAAACGGGAGTGGCCGGTAGACGCGTCTGTAGGATTATTGTAAGTAAAATATGTCGAAAGACTTGTAGAGTTTCATGTGGAAGAATTGGAAAACAGGGGGCACGTGACTCTGGTCTTACCGGGAGGAGAAGATCCACCAGTGTTTGTGAACTTCCTTTTCCAAAAAAGTGTTGAACCAGTAGGGAAAAAACAACAGAGGGGCATTCCGAGAATCGAACTCGGGACCTCTCGCACCCGAAGCGAGAATCATACCACTAGACCAAATGCCCAGCTTTGCTGATTTTATCTTCGCTTAATTATTTAAACGTTTTTACAGTGTAATTTGTTTCTTATATATATTTTCTTAATTATTTATTACTCTCCCTGAAAATCAGAAATAGCTTAATAATCCAAGATGAAAAATTCGTCGACAGAGTGCAAGT
This sequence comes from Rhododendron ferrugineum, assembly GCA_025642025.1. NCBI lineage: Eukaryota > Viridiplantae > Streptophyta > Magnoliopsida > Ericales > Ericaceae > Rhododendron > Rhododendron ferrugineum. Next base: position 7,951,592 of record JAOTQK010000020.1, read on the forward strand.
GTTTTTTTTATTAGTAGTATTTTTTTTAGTAACTATTATGGTTGATACTATCTATCTATCTATACTACATACTATGAAATGAAGTTCTCAAAAATAAAATCATACTTTCTTCATAATTCTCTCTCCTAATGTGGCATTCTTCTAATAAGAGTTTTTTTTTTTTATTGCCGTATACTTTGCAAAATACCAAAGTTAAATACAAAAAGTTAGAAACAAGCTTTAAAATTTTCTTTCTTGTTCAAACATTTTCTTATTTAAACTTGTATACTAATGTTAAATCATAAATAATGAGGTATAAATTACATAATAGTTTTTTTTTTTAACACATTACTATAATCATGTAGTTAGGCTCAAAAGCCTCCAAACTTTCAATCCTAAATTCTCAAAATTCTTATATATTTTATATATAATCAAATGTAGTTAGGCTAATGACGATTTTCGTTCTGCAAATTGATGACAAAAATACTTTCATCTCTAAATCTACCAATTAATGACGAAAAATATTTTCGTCGCCAAAGGTACCCATTTGACAATGAAATATATTTTTCGTCTCCTTTTTTATGCTTTAGGCAATGAAAATTTTAATTCGTTGCCAAATGAGTATCTTTAGTGACTAAACTATTTTTTTGTCATGAATTGGTACATTTAGAGACGAAATTTGGGAATGAAATTATATTAATAGGTATAATTGTTGACGAAATAATTTTATCGCGGAAGTTGTCAAAATAGTGAGAAATTAATTTTTTTTTACGCCACTTTTTCATCACCAAATATACTTTTTCTTATAGTGTTTTGCAATTGCGAATTATTTTATTGCTACAGTTTTTTGACCCAGGGCTCTAGCTCAAGTGGTCGTGAGGGGCACTTAAGTGCCAAGAGGGTGAGGTCTCAAATTCGAGTTGATGGAGCAACATCGACTTGCCATAGTAATCTAACTTACTGGAGTAACATATTAACATCCTACATCGTGGCAAAAAGAAAAAGTATGAGACGAGGAAAAATGCGGGGTGTTTGGTTACTTAATTTTTGCATTTTCATTATCTCCATCTGCATTTTAGTGTTGGAGTTTAGGTACCTCAAACCAAAACTCATTCTAGCACAATGTAACAAAACCCAACACTAATCACGTTAAAAAAAGACCTACAGAATATATTCTGCACATATCTCTCAAATTTTTTTTACTCGTATCTTTCAAACACTTTACGAGATTCAAAACATATTCTGACCACAATCCAAAAAGTCAATAAGGCAATGAGTAAAATGCAAAAAGCCAAAATATATTCCGTAAAGTGTTTGGGAGCTCAATTTTTGACTTTTTGTTGTGTTCGTATGATGCACGGGAACAAATAAAAACATTGGGCACCCCCGAATATTATTTTTATTTGTTCCCGTGCATCGTACGAAGTTTTGAATATATCTCCCAAACACCCCCAATGTTGTTTTTATTTGTTCCCTTGCATTGTACGAACACAACAATTGTGCATGAGGGCAGAAGCTGATTACTTTTTTTTTTTTTTTGATGGTGAAAAGGGTGGGAGGGGGCGACCAGCGTAGTAACTCCCCATTGAGCGTGATCATAGGGGCTCCCGACCCGCCGTGAAATGTGAAGCTGATTTCTGAGTTTCCATTTTTTGTCTTCTGTTCTCTTTTTTAGTTTTTTCCATGAAAAAGAAAAATACGATGCCGCTGTCACCCTCTCAAAGTAAGGGGAAACTTTATCTTGTCATAATCGCAAGGCAAAAGATGAAAAATG
>JAOTQK010000020.1:8211652-8222017 GCA_025642025.1 Rhododendron ferrugineum
TGACCAGAGCTCATATGGAGTAATGTTAGACTTTTTGAGAGGTACTCTATTCAAGATATAAGCAGCGGTAAGTATGGTTTCGCTCCACAAACCTTTACTTAATCCTGCATTGCTTAGCATAACAACCACCATCTCAGATAAAGTTATATTCTTCCTTTCGGCCACTCCATTCTATTGTGGTGTATAAGGTGCAGTTACTTCATGAATTAGTCCTACTGATTCACAATAATCAGGGAAGTGATATTCACCACCCCTGTTAGACCTAAGACATTTTATTTGCAAACCACATTGATTTTCAACTTCAGCCTTATATGCAACAAATTTATCAAGCACTTCATCTTTGGAATGAAGCAAATAAACATAACAAAATTTTGAATAATCATCTATGAATGTTGCCATATAACGTTTACCGCCTCTAGTAGGAGTGCTATGAAAATCACATACATCACTATGAATCAATTCAAGTAACGACGAAGTCCGCTCAATATTAGGAAATGGTAACCTGGTTATCTTTGATTCCAAAAATGTATGCAATCCATTTTCCTTGTACTGATATGTCCTAAACGAGTATACCATAATGAAATAGAGTCAAGTATATAAGCAGAAACAACTGTGTTATTAATATTAAGCTTAAACATCCCATCAGTTACATAGCCTTTGCCAACAAATACACCACTCTTGGACACAACAATTTTTCCCGACTCAAACACTACCTTAAAGCCATACGTATTAAGTAGACTTGCAGACATGAGATTCTTCCTACCTTCCGGTACATGATACACATTTAGTACCAGAAGTGAACTCTAAATCCATTTTGCCTTTACCCTTAACTGGTGCAGTTGATGCATTTCCCATGAACAGAACGGTGCCATCTGCAACTGGTTTATACTCAGTGAAAAATCTCTTGTCATTGCAGACATGCTTTGTCGCACCAGAATCAATCCACCAATCTCCAGCATCTTCGAGGATATTTGCCTCAGAAATAACAGCAATGAATTTAGAATTTTTCGCCCCAGATGCTCCTGGTTTTCCACCAGAGTTCTTCCTTTGCAGGGATCGGCAATCTTTCTTAAAATGCCCAGGTTTGCCGCAATGCCAGCAACCAGTGTCGGTAAGATCCAGTTTCTGCTTCTTCCATTTACCAGAAGACTTTTCACCGCCTTTGCTCTTGCATTTCTTGTTGGAACTTTCTTCCGCCACATGAACTTTGGAAGTAGTATTATCCTTACCCTCTTGACGCCTTGTCTCTTCCTCCACCCGAAGATGTTGGGACAACTGATCAACGGGAAATTCCTCGGTCTTATGTTTGAGTTCCTTTTTGTAGTCTTTCCAAGATGTAGGCAGTTTGTCAATAACAGAGGAGACAACAATAGATTCATCCATATGCATATTCTTTACCTTAAATTGACTAAGGATATACTGAATCTCAAGCAACTGATCAATGACCGGCTTAGTATCAACCATGCGATAATTCATAAACTGACTAACAAGAAACTTCTTACTTGTAGCGTAGTCAGAAAGATACTTAACGTTGAGTGCATCCCAAAGTTCCTTTGCCATCATTGAATTCTGATAAACGTCGAATAGTGCATCTGACAGCGCATTGAGGATGTGTCCTCTACAGATGTAGTCATCATTCTCCCATTTGCCCCTTTCACGGGCCTGCTCCATAGTTTCATCATCTGGCTCTTCGGGTATCACCGGACACGGAGTAGTTAGAACATACACCACTTTCAGGGTGGTTAGCAAGAAGTGCATCTTCTTCTGCCAACGCCTAAAATTCCCACCTTCAAACCACTCCAATTTCAGAAAGTTTTGCGTTGTCTTTTGTAGAGACATCGCCATCGCTAACTATTGTCTTTAGATTGTTGGAAAAAATACCCAATTGCTGCGAATTCTGATCTGTTGGCGAAACCTCCACAAATGCTGAAATAACACTTCGAGTCACGACTATGTTGCTTTCTTAAAGACAGTATTTGCCCCGACCAGATGGTATGCAAAGGGCACCACATCCCACGCCACACAGCCCACGCCGCGCGTGCGCGCGTGTGGGGGTGTACCGGTGCGTAGCACCGGCTCCGCCGGTATGGTGCGAAGCAGCATAGGTGCTGCACCACACTAGATCATTAGTTATTCATATTAGGAAGGTTCCCTAGTATATACCACTCCAACATCTCTCAACTAACCAATGTGGGACAAAGCTCACAAAGAGGAAAAACAAGTATTCTAAGGAAACAAGGAAATTTTCCAAAACCAAAACAACAACTCTTTTATTTTGAAAATCTCTAACAAAATGTGGAGAAAAATAAACTTAGTACTGGCCTGACTATGGAAATTGAATTTGATAAAGGAAAGACATTGATTGTGTGGTCGGGACCGGACCCCTTTTCCTCTCTGGCAATAATTTGTATTTATAGGCATAGAGAGAACATGATCCGCGCGTAGAGTTAGAGAGATCAGTTGTGAGGGACGACGGGTCTGTGAGACATATATATGCTGTTGAAGTTTTTTGGGCTTTTTACCACTAGTTACAAAAAATAAAAAGTATTTTTCACCAGGTCAGCTCGAATTAATGAAACACCAAAATCCTATGAAAATACCTAAAATTCTAAATCCTGAAAATGCCTAAACCCTAGGGTACCCTATGAAAGTGTCCAAATCCAAGAGTACCCTATAAAAGTGCATAAGCCATAAGATATCCTATGAAAATGCCTAAACCCTAGGGTATCCTATAAAAAGTGCCTAAATCGCTAAAACCATATGATAGGAAAGTGCACCCTAAAACCCCTATGAAAGCACCAAAACCTAAACCCTAGGGCTCTACGAAAGCGCCAAAACCTAAACCCTAGGGTACCCTAAATCCTAAAATCCTAAGCTGTGGTAAATGTATTTTTTAAAAAGTGGAGTTAGTGGTAATTAAGTATTCTATATTACATTAATGAAAAATACTTTTTATTTTTTGTACCTAGTAGTAATAATCCCAAGTTTTTTCTGTGGAGTTAAAAAGAACGCAGGATATATGCAGAGATTAATTATATATTCTACAGTATTTCCCACAGCTTTCATTATCGATCCATTCCATCTGTTCAAAACCCTATATAGCTAGTTTAAATTTGCACCTTTGACAATTTATATATATATATATGATCAATTGGTGCTACAGGCTGGCCTCCTACCTTTGTCGTCCACGTACATACCCACACAATAACACAACATTCTTCTTTCAGTCCTGCTTTGTCATTAAATCGATCTTGCCTTTTACGGATATAAATTTACCAACTAAAACCAACCAAATGAGTCGACCAAAAATATGTTGGGCTATATTGTGAAGCAGCTGGCATACTTGATATATAACGCATGGTATATACTGGTATTATCACCAAATGTTTGTGGATTAATACTTAATTTAGTGACCACGAAGAAAAGATAAACAAAAAGTTACGAAAAGTATTAAAAAGTATCGAATTAAGTTTCAGACTTATAATAAGTTAAAAAGAACGCACCCTTAGTTAGTACCTAATACGTTAATTCAAACAAAATTAAAGTTCACGCTTATAATTTATCATAAAATACATAGGGAAAAAAAGGATCTATTTGACAAATGACGCTTTAAAGCTTTTTGCATGCATGCCCTGGTTTATTTCAACAAGCTAGTGCATACATGTCAATGTCTAGCAACAACCCCCAATTAACTAAAGTCACCCGGAGAAATTTCATAGGACTTACTTGCACGTACATCAATTGTCATATTCTCTGATTTATCTTTCAATATTTCAATAATGTTGGATTCCATGTTGCGCGCAATCACGTCATGATTTGGCATGATATAGACTTTGGGTTAAAATTTGATCACGCGCGTGCTTAATTATTTAACTACTACTTTTCAGAAGCTTGAATATATATTACTACTCCGGCCGGTCCTACTATGCAAAGGAAATCAATAATTTATCTTGGCTTTACGTACGTACGCATGCATACCTCTTAAATTAATATTTTGAGAGGGAAAATCCATATATTCCATCAGATGTTCAATTTTCGTTCCCGATTAATTAGCATGCATAACCCCAATTTTCCTTCAGCAAAGCCAATGCAAAGAAAACAAATATCTGCGGCAATAAGCATCAATCACATCCAATGAGGCGCCTTTCAAGACCTTCATATGAGTCCTTTAATTTCTACTAGTCATATATGATAGGACCTCGGTATCTAAGATGATTCTTGTGTACCATAATTTATATGACAAGATGACTTTATTATGTTTCGTATCTACAATTACAACATAACTTAATAAAACACAATCAAGTAATGTTGTAATATGAAAATTTTGTAACCATAGGTTATGTTTGTAATGTTCGTGTACCACGATATTTGGTGAATAGTAGCACCATCCTAGAGATAACACGAATAAGTGAAAAATCCAGAAAGAATGAAAGGAAGCGCACCGATATATATTACTCCCTCCGTCCCTTTTTAAGTGTCCTGCTTCGTAATTTCAACTTATTAAAAAGACATCATCATTATACCCTTCACATCAACTTTTTCCTCCACTTTCCTTATTTACCCATCATCATTACACTTTTGCTCACTAACTTTTCAAAATGGAATCTACTTTTAGGGACAAAATGAAAAATTCACTAATTTTTACCCACTAACTTTACAAAATGGACACTTATTAAGGGACAGCCCAAAATAGAATACCGGACTCTAAAAAAGGGACGGAGGGAGTATCTCTCACCAGACCAATTCAAGCGCTCCTTCTCGGGCAAATCAAACCTTTTGTTCCTATTTAAGTAACACGACTTGATAAAGTCTCACGTTCCATTAATTTTCCAGTTCCACATGCACATGCATTTGCTTGCCTCAAAGAACCAACAAACCTACGACCAGACTAAAAAACACAAATACATTTACACAATCACTCACATGAGTGTCTGTGAATCTCTCACAGTACACTCGTGTGTATATATACGTAATTCTATGCATTCTGAGTGTGGTTGTAGACTTTTTGTTGGAGAAAAGCAGTAAAGCTCATGGTTTGAGAAAAGTCACATTCATGTATAGATAATTAGATACCATGTTTTCCTGATCTGTATATTTCAAATTATTAGTGGTCAAACCTTGAACAAGATGGGGATCATAATGAAGCATGTTTCTGTTGAATGACAAGAAATTTTCTGCTTTATGATCATGACCTTTGACTTCGTATTCATATGAATATAGTAATGTCAATCAAAAAAGCTATAGTGTACTCTTCTTTTATTTCTACAACTCTTCATTTTTTCCCTTCATCAAACGCGCAAATGGGAAAATAAATAAAATATTGTAATGATCAATGTTTTGTTTGGATTACTTTTTGAGAAAATATTCTCAACTTAAAAAGTATTCATTATCTCTACTTTCAATCATTACTCACATCTATCTCCAATCATTATTTTCATTTCTCTCTCCAATCATTACCTCTACTACTAATCATTACTCTCATTTCTCTCTTCACTCATAACCCTACAAAAATTCCCAAAAACTCATCCAAACACAACACAAGTCTAGAAAAAAGACAAATGTACTTGCATGTACAGATCACAACTTTTTTTTTTTGGTTTGCCGGTCAGAGGTTTTCTAGCTAGCTTAAAGCACATCTCGAGACTCTCGCCTATTCTCTTCCCTGGTTTGGTGAAATACAAGCCATTCACGCCGAAACTAGGAGATTAACAACAGATTTCTCTCTTGCGACTTGGCACCAAGAGGTTGTCAAATTTCGAATTTAGAATGTTCGAATTTACAGCTTACTTTTGTTGCCACTTGAACTACTCCTGCAGTTGTGCAGATCACATCTTGAGTTATATATATGATATATCTTACAGCATTACAATAGACGTACAATAGTCGAATGGTTCTTCCTTTCCGCGTATGAAGCTTATTCCTTTATCCTCTGCTTTTGCCGAGGACTTCAATCTTGAACGTAGAAAAGTCACAGTTTTTGTTACGCAAGCAACCTCAAGCAAACACTATAAATTAACAAATTGCCCTTTATCCCATTTCCTACCATGAGTAGTACTACAACAAAAATGAAGACTCCAATTTCTCTTTTCTTTTCACTGGTGTCTCTTCTCCCCTTCATTTCATTCCCAGCTTCATCTCAAAATCTTGAGAATTTCCTTCAATGCCTTTCCCTCCAATTCCCAAACTCTAGCTCAATCACAAATGTAACCTACACTCAACAAAACTCTTCATATGAATCTGTTTTAGAAGCCGCAATCCGTAACCGACGATTCAACACACCTTCCACTCCCAAACCTATTGTCATTGTCACACCATTGCTAGAATCCCACATTCAAGCCACCATTCATTGCTCCAAGGAGCATGGCATGAACTTCAGGATCCGTAGCGGGGGCCACGACTACGAGGGTCTTTCCTATGTTTCCTCTGAAACCCCATTTGTCATACTCGATTTAGTAAATTTCCGTTCTGTCGAAATCGATGTTGGAAATGGTACTGCTTGGGTTCAATCAGGGGCAACCATCGGCGAACTTTACAATACGATATCCAAGGCAAGTAGCACTCTCGGCTATACGGCCGGGGTTTGGTCAACCGTGGGCGTTGGTGGGCACTTTAGTGGGGGAGGCTATGGCTGGCTCACACGTAAATATGGCCTTGCTTCTGACAACGTCATTGATGCTCGATTAATCGACGTTAACGGGAGAATCCTCGATCGGAAATCGATGGGGGAAGACCTGTTTTGGGCCATTAGAGGTGGCGGAGGCGCTAGTTTCGGTGTCATCCTAGCATGGAAAATAAACCTAGTCTCTGTTCCAGAAACCGTGACTGTTTTTCGCGTACCAAGAACCTTGGAACAAAACGCGACAAGTCTCGTCCATCGGTGGCAATACGTTGCCGATAAGATGGACGAGAATCTAACGGTCAGGATCTTTCTCAGACGAGTGAATTCTAGCCAAGGTGGAAATGGTACAACGGTGGAAGCAGCTTTCACTTCATTGTACCTTGGCGGAATCGATACACTTCTTCCCTTAATGCAACAAAGCTTCCCCGAATTGGGTTTGGTGAGGGAAAATTGTACCGAAATGAGTTGGATCCAATCGGTACTCAACTTTGGAGGTTTTAGTATCAATCAATCAGTCGATGTTTTATTGAACAGATCCTCTGTAGTGGATAACTTGTACTTTAAAGGGAAATCAGATTTCGTGACTGAACCCATTTCGCTAAGCGGTATCGAAATGATATTGACAAGATTCAACGAACAACCGCAGCTGGAATCGTCCGAGGTTAGTTTCAATCCTTATGGGGGAAGAATGAGTGAGATTTCAGTATCCGAAACGCCTTTCCCTTACCGGAACGGGACTACATACAACCTTCATTATTCGGTGTCGTGGCAGGAAGAAGGCACATCGGCCCTCGATAGGCATATGAATTGGATCCGTGATTTTTACGGGTTTATGGCTCCCTATGTTACCCAGAATCCGAGATCAGCATATCTCAATTATAGAGATCTTGATATTGGAGTCAATAATGGAGGGAACAGTACTAGCTATGAACAAGCAAGTGTTTGGGGTTTGAAGTACTTTGGAGTTAACTTTGAGAGATTGACACGAGTGAAAACCGCGGTGGATCCGGGTAATTTCTTTAGGGATGAGCAGAGCATTCCGGTTCGGTGATTCTGGTGGGAGAACTGCGGTGGATAGGAAATAATATTTTTTTTTTGCCATATAGTATAAAATAAATCAAGGATATGGGGATGTTACAAAAGAAAAAAAGAAAAAAAAAATTCGAGTATCGATTTGGTAGAATAAAAATAAAGAGGTAGTTTCTTTTTTGTTTCATCTACTAGTATTTGCCAGTATCTTTATTATGGGTTTTTGGACCCCCTGTTTTGCGTCTTGTATTACTCCTATTAAAGTTGCGTTCTCATGAACTTAATTTAAGTATGGAAATTGTTTTTATTTGAATTTTTTTTGTATTTGTTAGTTTTTGCGCTGAACTTTTGTGGGTTATTGCTTCGTCTCGACGAATGGAATTTTACCCAAGTATTTTTGAGAAATAACCATTTTTTAGCAAAAAAAATCACTTTTTGACATAAAAAATGGTTATTTCTCAAAATACTTGGGTAAAAATAAAAAAAAATAAGAATTTTCCAATTCCCTTCGTGGAGACGAATCAATAACCTACAAAAATTTGGCGCAAAACTAACAAATGCGAAAAGAATTCAAATAAGGACAAAACTCTCAAATTTAAGTTAAGTTTAAGTTAAGTTCTTGAGAACATAGCCTAAGCATAAAATTCGTGCAATCCATCGAAGTGACAAACATTTGTAAGATTCTGTTCTTCTAAGGTTCTTATCTTTTAAATTCTTATTTCTCGTTTTATGAGACATGTCATTATCTTATAATGCATCACCTTTAATTCAAACCAAAATATATATTTATTTTCCTTAGCGGGACGGAATCTAGTTCTAAGTCTCCACCAAAAACTGACCGCCTCTGGGCTCTGACCCGAGGGACTTCATCCAAATACCTACTGTGCTATGAAATAATATGATTTTTCATGCAGGGCTGGCCCAAGGATTTTGGAAGCTTATGAGCATCCGCATCAGTATCTTTAAATTTTTGACCAAATTAGAGAGCAAAAAGTTACTTTATGACTTTAGTTATCCACTTTTAAAATATCTACTGCATCAAACTCTCTATATTAAAACTATCCAATTAAAAATATTATTTTTATATTTCAAAAAAAAAAAAGCAAACGCCAACCAACCCCAAACCTACCCCCTCTCTCTCTATCTCAACCAAAAATAAACACCTCTCTCTCTCTCTCTAACTTTACCTTCTCAACCCAACCCAACTACACTGAAAGAAACAAAACCCCAATAACGCCGACCTCACCCTCTCGAAGGCTTAAACGGCGTCGATCGAGGGCATGCCGTCAGTGAAGGAAATGGAGTCGGGTTCGAGCTGCTTGGAGAAGGCCATGCTATCGGTGAAGTTCATGCCGTTGATTAGGTAAAGCTAATAGAAAGGGCCGGAGGAAGGAGGAAAATGAGGGCCGCGAGTAAACAGTTCCTCCACTACAAGAAAAATGAAATTTGGTGACGAAAAAGTGGCGATGAAATTAAATTTCGTCACTAAATGAGTATATTTGGCGACGAAAAAATAAATTCGTCACTGTTTTAACAACTTCCGTGACGAAATAATTTTGTCACCATTTATACCTGTTTAGCGACGAAAAAAATATCTTCGTCACGAAAGGTACCCATTTGGCGACGAAATACATTTTTCGTCGCCAAAAGCTTAGAAAAAGTGACAAAATTATTTTTCGTCACCAAAGATAATCATTTGATGACAAAAAAATATATTTCATCGCCAAATGGACCAATTAATTTAGTAACGACATATTTTTTTTTGTCACCAAATGCTTAACTTTGGTGACGAAAAATATATTTTGTCGTCAACTGGTACCTTTGTTGACGAAATTTATGAATTGCGCTTTGTCACTAAATGTATTTCGTACATAACTCTTTACTAAGAACTCTGATTGAGATAATTCAAATTGGGTTTGAACAATAACTCAAATGCCTACAACTTTCATGTTTATCAAAATTGCTAATTTTAATGTTTAAATGTTCAAAACTACATTTGAAATATATTTTCATGTTAAACATATATGTTATATATATTAGATATTTCAAATATATATTGAAAAGTGTATGTGGTGCAATTGGTCAAAGCATACACGAAAAACTCAGGGAACTCAGGTTCGAAACCTAGCATGAGCAAGAAAGATGGATTTTTTTTCCATATAAAAACGTCTTTTGCAACGAAATATTTCGTCACCGATGTGACCCATTGGTGATAAATTTTTTCGTCGCGAAGAGGAATAATTGATGACAAAAAATTTCGTCATCAAAAAGTACAATAGGTGAGGAAAAAAATTGTCACAAATTATTCACTTTTTGGTGATGAAATATTTTGTCATCAAAAGGCACTATAGGTGATGAAAAATAGATTTCGTCACCACGTAGGAATCTTCGACAACCTTTAGTCGACAATTTTTTTTGGTCACCTAAATTATTTGTGACGAAAAATATGCAATTTGTAACGATTTTCATTTATCACCCAGTGCAATTTTTTTTTGTAGTTCTCGTCAAGAGAAACGAGGTACTGTAGCTACTTTACTTTTCGACGAGTTGTGACTTGTGAGTAAGGCTGATGCATACCAGTTTTGAATGATTTTCTTGCTACAATAGCGACAAAGGCTGTTTTAACCAGCCTGATGCAGATGTGACTTGTGAGTAAGGCTGATGCATACCAGTTTTGAATGATTTTCTTGCTACAATAGCGACAAAGGCTGTTTTAA
>JAOTQK010000020.1:8260446-8271644 GCA_025642025.1 Rhododendron ferrugineum
GTCATTGTGACGTCACCGATAAGATCTGGTAACCGCTTTGGCGTGAGCCGGCACCCCATGTGTGCCAATCATTATCTCTTGGCGTAACTGCTTCAGCGGGTGGGGAGGCACGTGGTATCGCGGTTAGCCGAGCCTCACCCTTGGCCGAGCTTGAGGGAAAATAACTCGTGGGGACTGTCAACTAAACTGCCTATCTTGAAGGCGGTCGAGCTTGGAGGCTCTCTCCATGAGCTGGCCATCGGATGAGTGCACCGTCGTTCACTACTGAACCTCGGTTAAAGCCGAACCCGGGGGTTAAGTACGGCTACCCATTCCAACCCCAACCTTGGCCCAGTCTGCTCGGGCGCTGGTTTGGACCGTTATGTTCGGCCTACTACAAATTTCAAAGGTTCCAGAATTCAGTTTTTCTTGCACGAGATCCCTTGTCCTCTAATATTTTTCTTTTCTTCTACTTATCAACATACTCATTTTGAGATTATCAAAAAAAAAAAACATACTCATTTTGTGGAGATTCTTCATTCCGAAATTTTGAAGATATGGATTTCTTGGCCTGCAACATGAACAATATTTGCCTTCAACCAAAACCCATTCATGAAACAACTTCAAGCATTTATAAAAGAAAAAGTCCACGGGTTATCCAGGCGTAGGTGAAGTCATGCAAACACATTTAGTCAATTCAAAAGCATTAGTTTTGCGTCAGATTCGTTTGAAGTACTCGATTTGCCTAAAAACAAGCTTCAACATACTTATAAAACTTGTTAAATTTTCAATCCCGTCTTACCACTACTCGACTCGTTCCGCTCATTTACGAGCCCCAATGCACCAGGTGAGGGGAAATAATTATGAAAAAAAAAAAAAAACGAATGTCACACATACCACTTGCTCACTCCAAATCAATAAATCGAATAATTCTTCATTCTAGTAAAAACAAAATTTCCTAAAACAGAATTTCATTGTGCCTGAGATCATCAGTTCCATAGGGGCAAGTCATTCTAATGTTTTGTGAAATACTGGTTAGTACAACGGAACATGTGTTGCAATCAACGCTGACCCTATCCCCAGCATACATGGGATCATTCCGGTGGTAAGACTGAAACAGTAGCCGATATAAAAAAAGACTGAAACAGTCACCTCAGTTCCTCCCCTGAATGTTATCTAGATGGGCTACGAACAAGTCATTCCAAATATCTGTAACTCCCGGTAAGCACCAGTGCATGCAATCATCGTGTTTCTTTCCTCCGGCTGTCGACGGATGGGCGTCTGCTCTAAACTCACTCATACGGGTTATGTCCAGTACATTGAAAACAGAACGATCGAGGGCCTTGTACAAATGCTGGTTCACAAGGCGTGTCTCCACATTTGTTCCATTGTTTTCCACGGAGAAAAGCTTACCAACCTGAAAATGTGAAAGGAAACCAAAACTTAACAGTTGAGTAGCAGAAAGTAAAAGAAATGATTCCTAACTTCTTAGGCTTATAATTGAGTTTTAACCTCTTGTGGCGACAAAGGATAGATTCGCCGACAAGAACCACCTTGATTCCAATCACCCCCTTCAAAATGTCGAGGGGATTGTGTGCGAAAAAATAGGATTGCAGTTGGTTTCATTCTTCTCTCCACAAACGATATCTGTCGATTAGGATATAAATAAGAGCTTAGCAAAATCAACAAAACAAACTTAAATTGAAAGAGAAGCATGGTTAAAGAATAGGTGCAAATCCCTATATGCCCACACAAAAAAAGGCACAACAAATAAAAGGAATTTTTTCGTTCAACAATCCAATGGGGTAAATTCTAGTAGTCGACAAATACGGACTTGAAATCTGCCCACTCTGCAACATAACTAGCGTATATGTATTAGTATGAAGTCTATTTACAGCAGACACCATATTGCAAGTATGCCCACTCTGTATTGACAAGTCACGTCACGTATTATGCCCACTCTGTATTATTATGCCTCCAATGCGCGACGTGACTTGTCAATATAAAGCTTTTCTTGTGTCTGATAAAATTTGAAGAGAAATGTTGCCATACCATGTGTTTTAAAACCATATCAAGCCCAACAGCAGGAGCTATTGGAGGCGTCACGGGCAAACCTTTTTCAAAGAAAAGCATGGGTGATTTTACAGGGTCAAACTTTGAAGGAGCCCACCACCTGAACCACAAATCCAAAATCTTCAAATCAACTTACATAAATTCTTTCACCATATCAATATGGACAATAACTATGAGACAAGTGATCAAGTAGGCTTGGAACGATGGCCAATTATAAATATGGTCGCACATGAAAATCATTCTAGCCCTTCACAAGCCATATGTGATTCAAAGTTCAAACAGTAGCAGGAAGAAAATGACTCAGTCGCTTAAGATTCCATAATAGGAACTTGATAGGATGCAGAAACCAATGACGAGGATTTCTCTCATAGAATCAGCAACTCAATATACAGTAGTAAGGCCTCAATAAGAAAGGAAAAAAAAAAAAAGATTACCAGTGTCCCGTGTTAAAGATGAGAACATCATGGAAACTCAGAGCTTCTGCCCATGTTCCTTCGGGAATGTCAACATCAACTCTATAACCCACATTATAACCGAGAGACTCTAGCACGCCACCAGTACTGCTGACTGACCACCTGTAGGTATACCAACTAAACGAATCAGTGTGAAAATGAGATGAGAATATCTAATAGTCTATGGGTAGAGCATTCCTGACTTCACAGTTTATACCAACACTGAACTCTAAAAATGTAGAAACAGAATACACGTAACGAGCTTCAATCATAATGGAGTTCATTACAGAGGTAAACTGATGACATGTAAATTTTCTAACTCCAGATATAGACCCCAAGACCTGTGTTTGCATTGAATACAAATTGGAGAATAGGAGTCACCATCTCATGTAAGTTGAAATAATATAATGCGCTACAAAGTCCCAGCAGTGGGTGAATGGGACAACCAAATTAAAATTAAAGCAACCAACACCACTAATCAACTATCCATACCAAGCAATTCAAATTAGCAATCTAAGTAAAGAGCGAATAAACTAAAGAACACAAGGATATACGTGAAAACTACTTAGGGTCAACACACCCTAAGCATAAAACCACGGCTTATTTCTACTTTCATTTCGATAATCAAGAGGTTTACAAGAGATACCGAATTAGGAATTATCCCAAGACATTTGCAACACCTAACTCCACCTCTTGGTACGTCACCCCAGACACATCCTTGATTGCTTGAACTCCACAAGAGTCACCACCTCGTTATCTGGATCACACCGGCTCCGGAATCAGTAAGGCATGTATGTAGGAATTTGAAAAGTGAAAATTTTTGTGCAACAAAATCAACCTAGAGAAAACACATGGAATATAAGAGTGTTTCTCTAGATTGAAATAAGATGATAGAATAAGATTCAATTCATCCAAAAACCATGAATGCTCAAGAGAAAAGGGAGAAGAAGGCGCTCTCTCTCTCTAAAAATAGCTGCTCAAAATCGTGCTCGGCCCTAAAATGTGAGAAAAATGGTTATATATAGTGGCAAAGTACAAAGCCCTACAAGGGCCAATAAGAGAGTAACAAGTAAGCACTACCAAGGGATGCCATGGCTAGCAAGGCCCTCCAGGATACCTAAAACCAAAGCGCTAGCACGCGCTACCCAAGGGCTACCACGTTCTTCCTTTAACGTGCTCTAGCACTACGCTAGCGCGCCCTGGTGGCGCCAGTTATAGCCTCGATTCTAATAAAAAAATAAGCACTCCAATGCCTTGGAAAAAATTGCAAGTTTTTCTCTCACAAAAGCACTACCATGCCTTAGACGAAAGTGTAACCAAAATTTCATCCTAATGCAATGCATGGAAAATATACTGCAATGAAATGCACGATTATACCTTTTCAAACCGATTTCAACCTTTGCCACGAACATCTTCTTATCCCACAAGCTTCACACACAGGGTGGAGAATCAAAACACACCTTAAGACTCCACCACCCAAGTCCATATGGAAAAATGCATGAAATGATTACAAGCAAAAATGGTTTGTCAATATGCAGAAAACGCCAATCACATTAACAATCTAATCTCCCCCTAAGTCTTTTCCCAAAAAACCACTTAAATCAACCTATTACAAGTAAACAATTACTAGCTACTTCGAGAACCTTCAAAACTCTCCATATCTAGACAATGAAGCTTCCAAGTGTTGACAAGAACCTGCAAAATACCAGCTCATCCAACAACACAACAAACATTGATAATGTGATAGCAAACTCTAAGAAAGCATAGTGAATTGCGCAATGAAAATTGTGACAATATAAAGCTATCACAGATTATCTAAGTACTAACCAAGCATGCACAGCAACATCAAAATAGACAAGCATGCATAGCAATATCAAACTCAAGAATTAATAACAGCAAAAAGCAATCCCTAACCATGGGAGCAAGGCATCTAATACCAAAATAATCCATAACCATGTCTCAAAAGCCCTAACCACGGACACAAGTACTTGAACTTAGAATAATAGAGTCAACGTCCAAACACAGACCAACCACCAAGCATGCAAAGTAAGTAGAGTATCAAGCATGCAAAGTAGAGAATTAAGTTAGTACAGACCAACTAGTTTCTTAAAAACTCACTCCTCATAAAAACAACATCAACTAAAAAACACTTCTCATGAACATCCGCTATAGTTTTCTCCTCCTTTTTGTCCCGGAGAAGAAAACCCAAAAATCGGAGAAGACCCCAAAAACCCTTCAGTTATCACCCTCAAAAGAAGCAGCATCATCATGATGCACCATCTCATCATCATCACATGCAGGAGCAAGGAACTCCAAGTCAAACAGTTCGATTGGGCTTTCTTCCAATAAGATTGGCACAAACTTTGAAAGCATAAAGCATATCAAAACAGTTCGGTTGACTTTTCTTCCGTTCCCTGCTCCCACACGTGATGATGATGAGATGGAGCATGATGATGATGCTTCTTTGAGGCTGATAACTGAAGGGTTGTTGGGATCTCTTCTTCGATTGTTGGGATTTCTTCTCAGGTACAAAAAGGGGGAGAAAAGTATAGTGGATATTCGTGAGGAGTGCAGGTGTCTTTCTTTTTTATTTGATGTTGTTTTTGTGAGGGGCGAGTTCTGAAGAAACTTGTTAGTCTGTAATAACTTAATTCTCTACTTTACTTTGCATTTGTGATACTCTACTTACTTTGCATGCTTGTTGGTTGGCTTGTGGTTTGGGCGTTGACTCTATTATGCTAAGTTCAAGCACTTGTGCCCATGGTTAGGGCTTCTAAGACTAATGCTTATGGTTATGGATTATTTTGGTATTTGATGCCTTGGTCCCACGGTTAGGGATTGCTTTTTGTTGTTATTGATTCTTGAGATTGATATTGCTATGCATGCTTGTCTAGTTTGATACTGACGTGCATACTTGGTTAGTACTTAGAGATAATCTGTGACAACTTTATATTGTCACTATTTCCGTTGCGCGATTCATTATGCTTTCTCAGAGTTTGCTATCACATTATCGATGCTTGTTGTGCTGTTGGATGAGCTGTTATTGTGCAGGTTTTTGTCAACCCTTGGAAGCTTCTTTGTCTAGTTACGTAGAGTTTTGGAAGGTTCTCTATGTAGCTAGTAATTGTTTCAGTGTAATAGGTTGATTTAATTGGTTTTGTCCTTGGAAAAGCCAAAGGGGGAGATTAGATTGTTAATGTGATTGGCATTTTCCGGATATTGACAAACCATTTTTGCTGGTAATCATTTCACATTTCATACATTTTTCCATATGGACTTGGTTGGTGGAGTCTTAGGGTTTGTCTAGATTCTCCACTGGGTATGTGAAGCTTGTGGAAAAAGAAGACTCTCATGACAAAGGTTGAAATCGTGCATTTAATTGAAATATAATTTCCATGCATTGCAATTGGATGAAATTTTGGTTAAACTTTTGTCTAAGGCATGGTAGTGCTTTTGTGAGAAAAACTTGCAATTTTTTCTAAGGCATTTCAGTAGTTTTTATCTTCACTTTTCAAAATTCTTACATACATGCCTTCATTCCTTTCTACATGGCCGGATGATTTCGGAGCCGGTGTGATACGGAGAACGAGGTGGTGCTTCTCATGGAGTTCAAGCAATCAATGAGGTGTCCGGGGTGATGTACTAAATGGTGGAGTTAGGTGTCACAAGTGTCTTGGGATAATTCCTAATTCGGTATCTCTTGTAAACCTCTTGATTATTGAAATGAAATTAGAAATAGGCCGTGGTTTTATGCTTAGGGTGTGTTGACCCTAAGTAGTTTCCACATATATCCTTGTGTTTGTGTTCTTTAGCTTATTTGCTCTTTACTTAGATTGCTAATTTGAATTGTTTGGTATGGAAATTGAATAGTTGATTAATGTTGTTGGTTGCTTTAATTTTAAATTGGTAGTCCCATTCACCCCTCCTCTAAGACTTTGTAGCACATTAGATTATTTCAATTGCTATCAGAGCAGGTTGCTTTTGTGGTGGACTGTTGGTGTAACTGCCTGAGTTTGATTCTGTTTTTGTGCAATTGATAGAGATAACCTATGGAGGGTGCTTCTAATTCTCGACCCCCTTATTTTGATGGAAATGACTATGCCATTGGAAAACGAAAAATGAAAAATCATTTGATATCCCTAGGCATTATGGAGCACTCAAGGGCCCAATATTGCTAATCCATTCACGAAACAGTCTTTCACAAAAATAATCCACGATTATTAGGTTCGGGGACTAACATCTTCAATAGATACTTCCATTGTCGTTATGCATCTCCCTATCCACAGGGCCAATCAAAATTAAGATTGAAACCGTCTTTAAAAACGGTATAAGAACAAGAAGCAGTACTGGGTAACTTGCAAACATGTAAATCTAATTCTAAAGTCTCAAATCTATGCACCTTTTGCCATCTGTCACACGATAACAAAATCATCTACCGAGTTATATTCTGCATTGATCAAGATCCTCTCCTTACCCTTTTCACTAGACACCAGCCCAGATGATAAACAATGGGGTCAAGGAACCAAACTTCTAGGGCCAAGCCAAGATGTTTTAATGTTATTAACCATTTTACAAACGGGACGCCGTGAATGCACAAACCAAGATTGCATTGACAAAACACCAGTATGTAACAAATAGCACACAGTGGAGAGTGGACAAATACATGTGTTGATCCATAGCTTTATGATTCTATCCAACCCTAGAGAAGGAAAGAAGACAAGATGGTGAAATACACTATGATAGTAATGGTTCACAAAACAGTCACATAATTATGGGATGCAACCAACATACCTTACCTACCATAACGCACCAATAGGTTTGTGCGATGATATGCTACTGTAAGGTTGTGCTGAAGAAAGGTATAACCACGGTCAGCTCCAGAAGGACGCCACTTTCTCACTTCACCTGACACTCGTTTTAAAGTACAGAAAAGAGAGACAAACATATTCCTATTTAAGGAATCACCTATGAACCCTGCACTGTAAAAGATACGTAAGGTCTACATACAGGGAAAAGATTCATAAAAGAAATCATGAGAAATCTAAACAATATAATCAAGAGATGAAATGAAACTGCTTTGCTTTAAGCACTGTAAAAGATGCATAAGGTCTACAAACAGGGAAACAGCACTGTATAAAGTAAATCATGAGAAGTTAGGAAGGGTTTTTTGAGCAGTGCATTGGTTTGCATGGCGCTTTTCGAACCAAGTTCTGCCATCTTTCCAAAAACCAAGTGGTGTTAGGATTCTTAGGAAGGGTTT
Source organism: Rhododendron ferrugineum (assembly GCA_025642025.1). NCBI lineage: Eukaryota > Viridiplantae > Streptophyta > Magnoliopsida > Ericales > Ericaceae > Rhododendron > Rhododendron ferrugineum. The sequence goes on from JAOTQK010000020.1 coordinate 8,268,211, forward strand.
CAGCTGAGTTTCTAACGGAATTAAATGTCGCAATGGCAGGCCTGTTTTTAGGTCGCAAACAGTGGGGTATTATTCACACCACCTATAAACTCCATCACGAGGAGACTCCCATGCTTCGTACTCACGACAACGCAGCTATAATACAGGTTGATACTTGATACCACATGTCAAACAGAGTTCCACTGTCTCTTCTAAAAAGGCTTCAATTAATTCGCTCATGGCATTCAACAATGAGCCACAGCGAACCTTCTGCACATCCTTAAGGTTTAGTTCGTCCTTAGATATAGAGGAACTAAGTTGTACTAGGATTTGCTTAGTTGGATTCTTAGCACTGACAAAACCACATATTTTCCCAACTAACCAATGAAGACCAATTGTAACAAGCAATTAAGAGCATGTTTAGCCCTTACCAATTATCTTACTCAAATTCAATATCTGAGTAACAACCCCTTAAAACCCACTCCACTCATTGACTCTAAGTCTCAAACCTATACCAAATTATCTCAATTTTTAACTCAAATTAACAGAGACTCAAAATTTACTCAAATTCTGCAAGGCTATTTTCTCCCTCCAAAATTTACAATCATGTCACTGATGAAGCTTTACTCAAATTTGTGCTAGGATTTATTAGAGTGCTTCGTACCAAATGAAATTTTTTTCACTCAAATTTGTGAAAATATCTGTAGGGCTCTAAGTAAACACTTAAAAACAAATCAAATATTTTATTAACAGCTCATGAATTACATTAGCTCTAGACTTAGGGCTACAAACAAGCCGAAAATTAAATTTATGCTCTCATAAAGGAACTGCAAATAAAATTTTTATTTTGTACATAAATAAGTACATACATGTATGAAATTATAAAAACATAAAAAAAATAATTAGGTTTATAATACTTTTAAAAGTTTATACATGTACAAGTTTTAAATTTTTCATTAAAAACATGTAAGGTTATAAGTGAATACATATACTCTAGGTTCACGAGCCTAAAATTGAGGTTCAGGTTTGGTTCGTTAAGTCCTAAAAGAGCCTTTATCAAGTACAGCCTCGAACAATTAAGTGCACACATATAATGCATTATGTATATATACACATACATACACACACACAGAGTACCGATATTGGTGTCCCTGTATCGTTGGAGGAACCGAAGAGGATCGAACCGCGGAAGCTCGCAGTGACGTGGCTTCCACCGCCACTTGACAATATCAAGCGCGTTGGACTTGTTACTGCCAATGCAATTCCAACCCTTGAATATCTCCTTACACGTCTGATCGTACCGATCAGATCCGGCCATTGGATCGAAGATCCACTTGCCATCCGAGTAGTCGCAGAGGCCGTCCGCTTCTTCTTCTTTTTTGAAATCGAGGTTTGTCTGGTGGTGAGGAGAGAGAGGAGGGGCCTCGGTGGAGGTTTTGAAGAGAGAGAAAGCGAGGATGAGAGAGGCGAGGGAGAGGAGAGAGAGGAGGGGGAGGAGGGGGGAAGAGGAGCATGGGGATGGAAGAGGGATGTTTCTAGGGGAACGGCGACGGAGGAGGTGCTCGGCGGCAGCCATGGGAGAGAGACACCGCCACATTTAGCCTCCACCTCTTTCGTATGGATGATACCAGGTTCTGTTTGGAAGCTATGAAAGAAAAATAAAATAAAAAAATTGTCTTAGGGGTTGTTTGGTTCCTATTTGAGGAGAAATTCTTCAGTGTCGAGCGGGCACGGGACAAGTGGTGCCGAGCACGCATCTCGGTCGTCCAAACGTGTTTTGGACGGCTTAGATTTGTTTGAGCTTGAGGGGGTGTTTTGATAATTTACACTTAAAAATTATCCAAGTATATCTGAGTCGTAACACGTTTGGACGGCCGAAATGGTGCTCGGCACCATCTATCCGGTGCCCGCTCGGCACTGAAGAATTTCTCCTATTTGAGAAAAGGAAAATAAAATAGAAAGGAAAAGAAAGGAGAAAGCTCTAGAATAGTTTTTTTTCATTTTCTTTCTACAATCAAACCAGAGAAAATATATATTTTCTTCACATTTTTCCTCTCTTTTCTTTTCCTTTCCTTTTCACAAGTTCCAAACATAAGGTAAGGCTCCGTTTGGGAAAAAAAAAAAAAAGAGAGAAAGAAAATGAGAGGAAAAATTTATTATTAACTAAACTTGAAATCTTTATTTTCTCTTTTCTTTCTCTTCCAACCAAACAATTGAAGGTAATTTTTTTTAATTTTTCTTGAATTCCAAACAGAGCCTCAACAAAAGAGATTATCAGAAATGATAACCACACATATAGTATGTGCATAGATCGTGCACATACGGCTCTGTGGGGTCCACAATAGGGTCCCCACAAAAAATCCAAGCCGTCCATTAGCTTTAAAATAATTTTCTAATCCATCATGCTAAAAATTAACTTTATTGGATGCTTCTAAGTGTTTGATCCAATCGTCTAAATGTTTCTTTAGATTCCAAAATCCTAAAGCAAAAATTTGAAAGATCAGATTAGTATTTAGAGGTATTGAACTGAGCTAACTTTTTACATGATTACTTAAAAAATATTTTAAAAATAATGGACGGCTTGGATCGTTTGTGGGGACCCCGTAATGGGCCCCACAGAGCTGTATGTACATGATCTGTGCAAATACTCTCTGTGTGGTTAGCATTTCTGAGAGATTATTCTCCTTTATTTTATTTTATTTTCCATTTTCGTTTCGAGCGTAAAAAAAATTCCAACTAAAAGCGAAACAATGCCAAACAGCTATTTTTCTGTCTAAAATGTGCTCTCATGTGAAACTTTTCAATATCAAGGTCCAAATTTTTATAATTTTTTATAATTTCTCTCATCTAGATGATTAACCCCAAATTTACGACGAAAAGCTCAACAAAAATTGCAAAAAATAAAATAATACCAAAAAAAAATTTAAACAAAAAAGTCCAGAAGAATGAAGCTTTTGGTACTTGGTGTCTTGGGCCTTCTTCCACCGCATACTCATGTGGGATTTGTACACCGAATCCCATCAAAATTGATCTTGAATCCATTATTTTTGCACTGTTGCTGCTCGAACCATAATGGAAAGTGATATTCATACAGTATCGGATTGAGATCTTCAACAAGCACAAGTCATGTGCATTATTATAAGTTAAATGGTTTATTTTTTTGTCATTATTCAAAAAAAATTTGTATTTACTAGTAGTTTTTTATCGATTTTTGAGAATTATTGCTTCGTCATGACGAGAGAAATTTAAAAAGTAAAAAATTAAGATTGAAATTCAAATTTTTTTCGCATTTACTAGTTTTTCGTCGATTTTTTGAGAATTATTGCTTCGTCAGAATCTAAAAAGTAAAAAATTACTATCGAAATTAATTTTTTTTTAATAAAGACGAAAAAATTGGCTTATTTTTGTCTTTATTCAAAAAAAATTGAATTTCGGTCATAATTTTTTACTTTTTA
>JAOTQK010000020.1:8358653-8368726 GCA_025642025.1 Rhododendron ferrugineum
GCACGACAAGCACCTCAGGCTCCCCACTTGTCGGGCCCACCCAAGCACGTCTCCTCGCGGGACCCGCCTCATACTTCCGGTTGGTGCAAACTCTGATACCACCTGTCATGACCGTGCCAGCTGACCTGCTTTACCTTTCGCCTAACCACGTGGCTCAAAAAGTTAACCTCAAGTTATACAGTAGCTCGACGTGTCCTGTTATATACCACATGGAATTTCCATAATCCACCGATGTGGGACTACCCCAAATGGGTTCTCACAGTATTAATGTGTAAAGGTGTACGTACTTTGTGTTATTGATACTACCAAATCAGAAGGAGATGGATTGTAAATGGTAATTGATTTTCACATTCTTTTTGTAATTTGCATATTCCTTTTCTTTTATATTTATTCATTTGAATTTACAACAATTTCCTACAATGTTGTGATTTTATAAGAATAAAGTAGGAAAAAAAAGGAGCGTGGACATAATTCGGGAGAGTGTGAAAGCCAGTACTCCCCATTGCAAATTTGCTGCCTTAAAACTCTATATTTCTCTAAATCGGTCCCTTATACTAGGTATTGGGTTCATAAATTTGTGAATTAATGGTTAAGTACAATATTGATCGAAGTTTAGACTCAAGGACGTTGACGATGTTAAAGAAAACCTCAGGGGGTGTCGGTGAAATTTTCCCTAAAAGCTATTCAATGAATCAAAATATTCTTGGCAATTTCATTTAATTTGACTTTTCTTCCCTATGTAGTGGGGTTGTAATCTGATAAATAGACCTGATCAAGTGTTTACATTTTAATGTACTACCTACTAACCTCTAGCTGTTTTGTTTGATAAATATTGCTCTCAAATCACTTAATGATCGAATATCATGTGGACCATCACGTACCCATTTATACCACAAATTTCAATCCATTTCCTTAATTATATTCAAATTTTTGTACATTATTTTTTTTTATCGACAACAAAGTTTTACTATTATAACTCGACAAAAGGTGCTTAATTAATTGGTGAAAGAAATTACAAAAAAGTTTAGGATTGTGATTTTGACACTCAAAAAATTGATGGAGAGGCTCCAAAACTGAACTGTGTTGATACACAAAACGACGTCGTTTTGGAACCCCTCCATCAATTTTTTGAGTCCTAAAATCAATTTCCAAAAGTTTAAAGTCAAAAAAGTCACCATTACAATTTCCTTTCACACTTTCTTGTCATTCTATTATTTTGACCCTACCAACCATATCTTTTTTTTGGGTCAATTTGGTTGTTTTCCACAAGGTACCATAGTCTAACTCTCTCTCTTTCGAGTATTTAATTTAATAGCTACCTATGACTATTTGTTCAAAAGAAAAAATATTTGACTCTGTGGATTTTACCTTCGAATAATTTAATTGAATCTTGAATTCGTACATTTTTTCCTTGCAATTATTGTACTATTACTTTCTTTTTTGGTGTGAATGTACAACCAAAAGAAATGGAATAATATCCCCCGGGAATTTAGCTAGGTGGGTCTGAGAAAACAATCAAAGAACTTGTCTCCCGAGAGGTCGCAAGTTCGAATCTCATGAAGGCCGGACATTCCAAACTTTGGAACCACTAGAGATTTTTTCCGCTGTTAATCTCAGAGTCCCGCAATTAGTTGAAGTACGCCCGGAACATCCAATTATTATTAAGAAAAAGACTGATTAATACCTGAAAATGCGGTGCAACTTGGAAACACGTAATACCTGTATATAGCTTTCAGGTGTTGAAATTGGAATGGGATATAAACCGACTAAAACGGTGGACTTTCAATCAAATATTTATTTCCCACCATATTATAACTATGGCCCATACTTCTACCAAATAAAATGGGGCCCAGGCTACGCGCCTAGTGGAGAAGAATAATTAAGCCTATTTTGACATAATAAACCAAATAGAGTATTTTTTTTTGTCTTTATTTAATTTTTTTTTTGCATTTGTTAATTTTTGTGAATTATTATTTCGTCACGACGAGACTCGAGAGGAATGTAAAAAGTACTACAAAATTACGATCGAAACCCTATATAATTTTTTGAATAAATTAAGACAAAAATAAGCCAATAAGTAAACTTTTTTCGTCTTTATTTAAAAAATTGAATTATGATTGTAATTTTTACTTTTTAGATTTTTCTTATCATGACGAAGCAATAATCCACAAAAGTTAGGACCGGCTCTACTTGGTGTGCCACTAAAGTTCAATCAATATTGGGTTAGAACACTTGAGGGTAGAGTTGATACCAATGTGTGGACTTGAAGAAGCTGGTTGGGGGCTTTGCCCGCCAGCATTGAATAACAATCATTCCTTAACTAAAGTTCCAAAACGAAAAGGATATCAGTACAGACATGTGCGTACATACCTGTGTACATATGCCTTGGGAACCCGTCTCGGGTCCCACAAATATAATTCAAGCCGCTCATTTTGTTCAAAATATATTGTTTAGGACTCTTGTAAAATATCAACTCAACCTGATATTGGTAAGAGCGTTTACAAAACATCCAACTTTCCTTTAGAATCTAGCCTAAAAATTGAAGGAAAGTTGGATGTTCCGTAGACGCTCTTACCTATATCGGGTTGAGCTGATATTTTACGAGGACCCTAAAGGAAATATTTTGAACAAAATAAACGGCTTGGATCATGTTTGTGGAGCACGAGATGGGTCCCAAAGGTGTATTATGTACTCAGGATATGTACACCCATGTGTGTACTTCTAGCAAGGCTCGTTGCAAAACATAGTTTTTTTTTTTTGTTTGTCACAACGATATACATCAACGGGATTAGGGGAGTTAGTGAATTAGTAGGTTAGTCAATATGGGATTCAGAGGCTATCCATAGCCCTGAACCCCAAGCGCGCGCCCCGTGAAGCTCGAACCATGGCCTCCATTGGGGAACCCTATGCCGCACACCAACTGAGACAGCTGGGTTTGGCGTTGCAAAACAGAGTTTCGATCGGGGCTTTGTTGTTTATACAAGTACCACCAAATTCTGCCTACCAAAACAAAACAAAACCGTTGGCCTCTTTGTACAATATTGACTTTTTATTTTATTTTATTTAATGGAAAACTAAATAGATATACTACTCCAATATAAACATTGTACGTATCAAATACTATATAACAAAGAAATGTTCCAAATAATTTGCCAGAAAGTTATCCCTCATGTTGCGTCCTCATGCATGCACGCATGCATTTATCGTACGAAAGCGAAACTAGGGAGTTATTAATTTAAAAGCTATTACGAACTTGCAAAATTAGGTAAAGAAATAACATCATCGGGTCAATTCTCAATTTCTTTTTCACCCAGTCTTGTTATAGTTCAATTGATTTTTTGACCAACTAATCGCAGAGAAAATTTGAATAATGAAAACTTAATTTTATGATCACTTACGCAACCTCTAACGTTTATCTTACTAATTGCAACCATCCGTGGCAAATTCTAAACATGAAATTATTTAGTTTAGAAGTAGTTTCATAAAAATATTAATATTAAAAAGGCTGGATAAGATTCTCAAGAATTTGAAAGGGACTAGATGCTAAATTTTATTTTATACTTACTATAGTTTTTGGAGGTTCATTAATTCGTTCATACTTAGTCGGAGTCTATCTGATCATCTGCGTATTGTATTTATTGTCTTTTATCTAACACTTTATCTTTTATGAGACTGCTAATTCTAGATATTTTTATTAATGGTATCTACACACCACAGAAACTTAGGCTGGACTAAAGCTTCTATGGAGTTGTTTCATTTGGACTTTAGACTAATATGTTGTTCTAGATATGAATATATAACAAATTGCGAGTGCTGCTGTTTCAGCCAGGCTCAATGATGCAGGGAAGTGTACGAACTACAGAAACGAACATGCAACAAGTAGATCACAAGCGATATAGGTTTAGAGAAACGCTCTCTAGACTTTTTTTCATTCAATAATAATTAATAACTGTCTTGCCCCGAAGGCTTACAACGTATTAAATAGGTAGAAAATCCTAACCCTAATTGATTCGTCCAAAACGAAAGCCGAATCAACTAATTAATGAAAATTACCAAAAATAGAAAAATTCAGAATAATATCAAAACTAGAAAATAGAGAAAATTCTAAGACTTCTCCCTAAAGAACAACTTAATTCGAATCTTCCTTACCCAAGTTATTAGCAACTCAAATCTTTTCTTAAACAGCAAATTTCAGCTTTCGGGGGCCTACAAGGCCTCGAACGGCTAAAAAACAAACAGTCCATAGCTACGAGGCAATGTTTCTTGACCGTTGGGCCATTTTGGATCGAACCCAGGTGGGCCCGTCGCATAATTCCACAGTCGTGTAATTACGGTTTTATCATCCTAGGCTTAAAATGCCTAAGATACGCATCGGCTATGGCATCTGCATCACTCAACATCTGGGTTGGGGTGAAAGAGATTGACTACCTTGTGTTTTTCTCGTTTTATAATAGTTAGATGATTAAATTGGTTTTGTCCGAGAAACCAAGCTTGGTGAAATTAGTTGTCTCATATATCATCCCCCCAATGGAGGACTGAGTTCAAGCCCCACGAGGGGCGGTTTGGGGTTCAGGGCTATAAACAGACTCTAAACCCCGCTAATTAATCCCCGTTGATGTTAAAGTGTGACCCAAAAAAAAAAAGACTTTGACCAAGATATTTGTAATGAACTCTGTTATGTATGTGCCGTTGGACTATTATTAATATAACGTTTTCCATTTGTCCAAAAAAAAAAAGTATTACAAAATTCATTAAAAAAAAAAGACTTCACTAAATTTTCTTAAAAGTAACACAAAATACATAAGAAGAAAGTTTGGGGTCGCCACGGGCCCCGCTTGCATCCCTGTATCTGGCTCTATGCATGGTATCACCAACCAAAATAAAGGACCCTCTATTAATTGGAAATTAATAAGGGAACTGGTCACTATTTCAACATAATTAATTAATAACTTTACTTTCAAAAATCCAGCAAGTTTCTCTAATTTTTTGAGTGTATTTTATCTGATAATGATGTGCATGCATGGCATTATCATAGGACTCACTCACTACTACTACTACGTACTAGGCGATGGAAATATTAAGGGCTCGTTTGGATGCGGGATAAGGATTGAGTGTATTATTTATGAAGGGGAGATAAAATAGTATGGGATATCGGTTAATAAGGAATGATTCACATTGATGTGATGTTCATAAAAGAAAAATTAAATAGTAGTTGGTTTGGATGAGGTATTAAAAATGGAGAGATAAAATAGTACTTGATTTGGATGAGGGATAAAATGGGGAGGTTGTTTTGTAATTGAAATGGAAGAGGAGAGGGTATTATTTCGGGGGTATTAGCTAATAACACCTCAAGCCCTAGGATAAAATTATCCCCCCTCGGGGGTATTGGGGGGTATTATAGAAGAAGGAGATAAAGGAATATCCCCTTTGTTTTTGTTTCCCAAACCATGGATTAAGGAGGGCCCCACAGTATTATAAGGGGATAACCCAATACCCCTTCACAAGACCTCATCCAAACGAGCCCTAAAAGTACTATCAAGTCCAGGGATGGATTAAGGTGAGGATATTTTTGGGTTGGTGTCTTTGGTTTGGTTTGGTTTTGGTGTTTTGGACTCCGGTTGTTTATTTGGGTTTGAGGCTCGCAAGGTTCTTGGATGTTTTCAAGTAGGTTTTCTTCGGTTTTTCGATTTTTTGGTTGGCGTCTTGCATTCTATCTATTAGGTCTTGGGTGGTTTTTTGGCGGTGTGCCATTGATTCTTTCAATCTTTGTAATCCTTTATAAAGATTAATAAATTCTTTTTCTTAGAAAAAAAAACCAGGGACGGATTCAATGTAATCTTAGGAGTTCAAGCGTGTATGCATGGGTTTAAAAAGTGTATTAAATTTTTAAATTTTTTTTATGTATAATTTGATTTTTTGTTCGATATTGTCGACAGAGAATCATTCATAAATTTTTGTTACCGCTGAGCTAAAATCCTGGAGCTGTCGGCCCCTACTTTTAACCTTATGTAAGTAGCAACACATGACTAGACCAACATTACTATTTATCAAACTCTATACTCTATCACAATTACTACTCTACAATATATTTCAATACTTGGACGCGCCCTATACTTGTAGGGGCTAGTATTTTTTTTCAGGGGTGTTTCCACTAAGGAAAAACTTGGAGAATTTTCTTTTGTTGTTGAAAAGTTATTAGTTGTTTTCGGTAGTGAATTAGTTAGTGATAAATGTCAAGTTGTTTCCACTAGTAAATAAGTTGTTGATAGGTTTGTGAGTAAAAAAGTTACTATTCAGAAAGAAGTTGTTACTAACAACTATTTTGTTAGTACAAACGATCGAGATGGTGAAATTCTGAAACTTATTGATTGGTGTGAACGCCTTACAAAAAACGCCGAAGTTTTTTCCTTTTTCCCTTAGTGGAAACACGGCAACTCTCTAAGCCAGCCAGTGCTGAAACTATATATATGTTCGCTGTGATTGCTTTCCCTTAGTGGAAACACGGCAACTCTCTAAGCCAGCCAGTGCTGAAACTATATATATGTTCGCTGTGATTGCTTTCCCTTAGTGGAAACACGGCAACTCTCTAAGCCAGCCAGAGCTGAAACTATATATATGTTCGCTGTGATTGCAACACGAGCTTGACTTCCATTACTAGTTACTTTTGATCAAAAGTGGCGGCCAAAAACTCAAATATCATTGTGATCAAAATAGACTTTTTGTTCAGTTAGTTGTGGCCTACCTTCGGGCCACTTATTTCGGTACTCCTGGAGTACCATGCGGTACTTTTCACAATTAAAAAATCGTCATCACATAACGTGGGTCACTTCTTGTCTTCTAACCACCCAACAAAAATTAATGATTATGTCCCTACCGCAAAACATGTTGCTACGTAAGTGAAAACTATTTCACCGATCAAACAAAAAAAAAAATTATTTCATTGTGTAAATGGCTGAGAGTGCCACATAGACTACGCTATGTGATACGCCGAGAGCGCTGTATAATGGTTGACTGGGGTACGTGGTCCTCTATAGGAACCCAAAAGTTCCACTTATTAGGTTTTGTGAAACACAATCCCCTCCACAGTCCACACAAACACTCGAAATTCAAATTTGGCCAAATAGCTTTTTGTCTTTTTTTAATTAATAAAATACAGGCTAAAAGTCATGAATACCTCCTTTTCTATCTGTTCCCAATTCATAATTATTATATCTCGTTTGCCAACTATATGACCGCCCTGTTGTGGGATCTTTCTGACTACTTGATTCGTTATTTGAGGCCGGGTTTCACATGCTTTAAGTTTACGGGTGTTTTTCACTAACTCAAATGAGTACTTATTTTTTAAATGAATTTTTGAATTAAATGCTATGTATCATGAATGATGACCTGTCTCGTAAGATGGAAAATAAGTACTAAAATGAAATTCTACGAGAATTATAGAATAGCTACCGGGTTCTTCATAGTATATAATTATATGTCCTCTCTTCACAGTAGAATTTTCTATCATTTTTTTTTTGTTTCTGGACGTAAATCGTCCGTAGTCATCATGGATTCATGTGATCGCTCTGTTTTCTACCTGCTAAGAGACGATAGCGGTATATAGAAGGCTCAAAACTCACAAAATCGGGGACCTGTAGTGCAAGGGGTGCACAAAAGCAGTTTTGTACCGTACGTGTTTTTATGTGTAGCTGGTAGGGTGCAGGGGGTGTATCTTACCTGTACAAGCAAATCTGGACCATTAATTATAATGATGAACGGCTCGAATTGCACACTAAACCCTTTTATTGCCCCCCTACACGGGTTGCCGTTTCTGCCTCAAAAAAACTTCTAAAAAGTCGCTCATAAGTATATACAAGCTCCGCGTCTTCACAATAAGATTATATGTTCCAATATCACAACGGTTTTCAAGTAAAAAAACCTATCTTATTAAAATAAACATAAAAAAATAAAATAAAATAATAATAATAATAATAATAATAATAGAGTAAAACTCTTACTTACTCTCCCCGATCTTGCTACGAGGTTGCATGTCATTGGTTGTTATCAAAAATATCATTTAGTTAGTTATTAGGGTGACATCAATGAGTGAGAAGAGTTCTGGAGAACAACGTGGTGATACCGGGATGATAAATAGAATTTCGGTTGGCTGGCAGCCAGCCTCCTTCCACTCGTTTTCTTCATTTAATTTTCATAATGGACTGCTCTCTAATTAATTTTGACCATGACCAAAACCAAAACCAAAACCAAACAGATATCCTCATTAGTCATTAGTTACCACATGCAATAAATGCATTACTCCTACTCAAGTAGTAGTTGGAAGTAGTAGTTGGATAAATACCAAACCCATACCACAATGACATAATCTGAAGGGATCCACTAGCCAGGAAATTAATTGAGAAAAATGCATTTTACATTGTTTGATGTAAACAAGTTTTTGTGATTTTTCTCTCCAAAATAGAGAAAAATGCATTTTACATTGTTTGATGTACTTGCTCTTAATAGTAATGAGAGGAGAGAGAAATTAGAAAAGGAAATAAAGAGAGTGTGGTCCCCATTAAAATTGGTTATCCAAAGAGAATAGATTGCTAGTTTTGTTTATCTAACTATCAAAATTTGGTTATTGGTTAAGGAGTTGTTAAGTTTGATTATACAACTGTGAGTCATATTTTGGACCAGCATTGCTAACTTTAAAATCTTTTAATTTTGATTATGCCATTCGAGACACTTTTATGATCAATAATCGTTATTTTTTCCTATGGATATTTTGGCACTTGGAATAAAATTCAACAGTTTGGCCGCTTTGAAATCATAATAATTTATGACCCTTTTAAGTTAAGCTCTTTCTTAGCTTCCTTGCTCAAAATAAATTGCAAATTCCTACTTTCACCATTGTGTGATAGAGGTGTTCAATAAAATTGGCCTAACCGCTAAATTGATTTGATCCGGACCGAACCGTTTTTTATTATTTAGTCTGGTTATGGTTCCAAAAATAATAAGAGCCGTTAGTTTTGGTTCAGTTATTGGTTATCAATTTAAGAACCGTGGTTAGAACCGAATTGGACTATTTAATATTATTATTTATATATATGTACGTATTTTGATTTTTTTTCCTGATAAGTTAATTAATCTACTTAGAGAAGAAATATCATTTAGTGAGCCCTTGAATTTTGTGACCACTTGACAGTGAGCTCTACATATTCCAACGAATTATCTTTGAAATTACCTAATAGTGAGTGCAAAATGATGATGATATATTGTGACCTTACTTGACAGTACTTTATTGTTTTTTTCGTGTTGACTCGGATACCCATTTGGGTCAATAGGCAAAGTCTAGATAAGCTTTTGTTAGTATGAAAATTAATACACCAAAACCACACAAAAAAATAAATACAATTTTTTTTAAAAGAAATAAAAAATGGAGAGAGAAGACACGCCAATGGTAACCACAACACCATATTGGTAATGCCACTATGTACTGGGAATAAATTCATTCATCGGCCGAGCATCGATTCTGATCGCCGATGTTCATTTATCTTGAAAAATGTACTTTTTTGCTTTCGACCTTGTCATGGTTTTTTTTTTTCTTGAGATCATGAAAATGAATAGAGATCATTTTACTAATTAATTATAAGCCCGATAGAAACAATTTTGTCATGCCCTGTCCGTTGACATGTCCTACGTAACATGCCCGCCATGCCTGCCTGGATGAGAAGATATTTTGCTCTTGGTAGGAGGGATTCCAAAGTTTGTTTTGTTGAATCTTCCATAGGCGAAAGGCAACAAGTGCCCATCCGAGACCCAATTCCTAAATTTGCAAATTGCCAACCAATGAGACACCTCAAGGAACAAAAACCCAACACCAAAGAGGTCTTAAAGCTAATACAATTAAAGTTTTTTTAGCTGATTCATGGGGTTGAAACTTGAAAAGTGAATAAACTTCGAGTCCATCTATACTTCTCTCTCTCTCTCTTCAGTGCCGAGCGGGCACCGGACAGGTGGTGCCGAGCACGCATCTCGGCCGTCCAAACGTGTTTTGGACGGCCCAGATCTGTTTGGGCTTGAGGGGGTGTTTT
>JAOTQK010000020.1:8422771-8438117 GCA_025642025.1 Rhododendron ferrugineum
TCTCTCTCTCTCTCTCTCTCTCTCTCTCTCTCTCTCTCTCTCTCTCTCTCTCTCTCTCTCTCTCTCTCTCCTTTTTAATTTAAAATTTTATAATGTTTATAATTTTTCTTACATATCTATTTTTTTATAAAATTTGTATTTTTGAAATCTATCAAACAAGACTAATATCGGATATGAAATTATGTGTAAAAAAGTTTTTGAATTTTTAATCGACACTATTAATTATGAACTTATACTGCCAATAATTATTGTAACACTATTAATTGTGAATTTACATATTTAATTGGAGTACTAATTTAATACTATTAATTATTTATTTAACACTATGAATTACCAATTTAGACAAAAACTAACTGTTACTTGTGAAATTACACTATTAATAGTTAATTTAACATTGTTAACTGTTAAATGAATAATGTAAATTGTTTAATTTTAACACTATTAATTTTAAATTTAAACTGTTAATTGTTAATTTCAACACAATTATTATTTAAATAAATAAGGTTAATTGTGCATTTATACTGCTAATTGTTAATCTTAAATTATTAATTGTTAGATGAACATTATTAATTATAAATTAGACCGTTAACTGTAAATTTAGACAAAATAAAACAGACATTAAAAAATAAAATTTTTTCTTTTTCATAATTTTATATATAATATTGGTCTCACTAGTTAGATCTTTGTGAGTAGATATGTAAAATTTATAAAAAAAATAGATGAAAGTGATTTTATCACTCCCCTTTTTCTAACAGCACTTCTCTTGTATCTCTATTAAGTGATTTATTTTGTGAGAGAATGAGAATACTGTTAGAGAAAAGGGGAGGGACAAAATTACTTCCCAAAATAGATATGTTGAAAAAAGTTATAAATATTTATAAGATTTAAGTTTAAAAATAAAAGAGAGTAATGGAAGAGAGAGTGACAGAGAAATAAGGAAGAGAGAGGAGGGAGGAAGGGTGTAAAATGAAAAGAGAGAGGGAGAGGAGAGGAGAGGAGAGGAGAGAGAAATAGTGTACAAGATAGATAAATAGATAGAGAGAGAGATGAATCGTGGGCCGTAATGCGTGTGCAATAGATAGAGAGAGGAGAGAAAGATTAGGACTTCGTGGAAAAATACTTGAGCGCATTTGTCTACAAGGACCAAATGGGGCAAAATCCACTCACATATGACCGGCCCGGAAGAAACGCCAAAATTTATCGTGGTGTTACCGCTTGCCAAAAAAACATGAAAAAGAAAACATCCCGCCTAATCCTTGAAACTTCGACGCTAACTTCTTATTTTTCAAAATTTGTGTCGCAGTTCATGACTTGAGGTGTGATGGGTTTGTCACAACACAGCCCATTTCTCTAACTTGGGATGGCCCAGAAGACAAAAACATGTTCGGATTCTGGATTAACTAACATGAATCCTGAACCTATAATTCCTATCACCAGGTACATGAGTAATAGCAGCAACCATATACATCAGAGTGTTTACCAGTTGGAAATGCTTTACAGATTCCGGAAGGTTACATACGTACGCTCAAACTCGAATATGGTGTTCTTCACAATTTGTCACATATGTTAACTATCAATTTCAGAACCTTGCAATAAATTTTGAAACATGGTAATATAAACACTTCTTATAATCACGATCGGTACATTGATATATACAAATGAGAAAAGGATCAAGTGAGCATTTACATGAAATACGTGTTTGGCGGCTTTGGCCCATAACCAAAACTGAAACTTTGTATTGTGGCAAAAGGGGTTCATGGTTCACTGGAAGATTCTGTTTTTTCTGCAGTCTTCTCTTCAAGCAACGGCGTCGTGGGCGTCGTATGTGACCCTGTGTTCGTGAGTTGATGCTCACTCTCTTCATCAAATCTATCGACGTTGGGAAGAAAGATACCTGCCAAAGTATACAAAGATGAAGTATAATTACAGCCAGTTTGATACAGAGATGTCTAAAGAATTAGTTCTTTTGGGAAATCAGGTGCAGTTAAAGATTCATCATCAGCCATGTTTTCATGATCATGAATAAGAAAAAAAGCAAATCATTTAACTTTGTAAATTCGTGAAAACTTCATTCCAACTTTATGGTAATTAATATGAAAGCATTTCATTTTGCTCCTCTTTGATGAAATTTCCTTGTTGACGAAACTTGTGTTTAGGAGTGACAAAAATATTACCAATAACCCATATTCCAGCTGCCAGAAACAACACAGATGTCAGAACCAGCGCAGTCTTCCTCCAGTTGTTGACATAATCCTGACGAATCATCCCAATTAGGCCATCAACTCATCAAATAACAGATGTGGGCATGATAGAGAAGAAAGCAATACCAACATTCATCAACTTGAGTCAAAAAAGAACCACCATTGATTAAGTATTACTCCAGTTTTGCAGCGATGTTATTAACTTTCTAAGTCGTGGTCGTTATCAGAACCAAGTTGTAAGTAGTTTGGGCAGGTCAAGATTTAGAGTTCCAATTCCTAAACGGAGGGAGATTCCTCAGTTATATATTCAAACAAGTAGAGGATTAAATGCTTTTTGTTTCTTTCAGGCTGCATTCTTTGTGTTATGAATAATCAATTTCATGACTCTTTCGAACTTCCAAACACTTAGTAATAAGTACAAAGTAACCAAGAAAATAAGTTCATCCGTTTTCAAGATGCAAGCCATGATGTTGTTAAATGCAAACCTGGAAAACCCCAACAAGTGGAGAGGAAGGCACATCACCAAAGATGTGAATTGAGACAGTAGACATAGCCATGGAAATTGGTCTCATACTTGGTTTAACACAGTGGAGACATATATAATTGACAGGACCCTGCAATAGTTCACGGGTAAAATTTCAAAACCAAACAAGTATCCACAATTCCTGCATTGTATAGATGCTTAATTTCTTGCTAACTTAACACAACGGATTTAGTTGATCAATTGAAGAACATAAAGTTAATGCTGCTCATACAAATAGGCACAGGGCTTGCAACTCCAGTGGGGTAATTAAGTATGATTAATGAGATCAACACCACATACTGCAAGTAAACTACGCTTGGTTAATTGTAGCTTTCAACAAGAATGGGTATTTGACTACTAGGAATCAATTTTCTAGAAAGTTTCTCAAATTCCGACATTCCTTTCTCTGTGCATTTGCACTGACCACAAATCCGGCATTATCATAGGAGGGTGTGAGATGCTTAGTTTGTGGATTTGATTCTTGTTTGTACGGGAAACCAAGAGTTACTTTCCTATGCAGTATGTTCTCAACGTTGGAATAAAGAAACTATGATCATATACTCAATACCCATCCGCACTCCTGTACCCATGATTATATCTCATTTCCATCGAGATTGTCTTCCAAACTTAGCCTTAATACGATCATAAAATTTCATTTCCTTTCAACTCAATTTAGTTGAACCCGAAACAATTTTGGACGAGGAAAAGATATTTGTAAATCTAATATTCCCAAAGAGTCTCATGATCACATAGTTTCCATCTCCCCTGTTAATTAAGGTAGTTTCTTTACTTGCATTAATACTTCTAGGCTATATATTTTGCTTTTGAACATTTATTGCATCCATTATTAAACTAGACCTAAAACGAAGACTTTTGGAAGATGATTAGATACCAGCTATCAAACTGGCGAGATTGACACCAAACCCCTTCCCACCTCGTACCATTTACCCTTAAGTTGGATTTCAAGCCCGGGATCGGCTTTACTTGGAGTCAATGTGATACCCCACATTGATTGAGAAAGACAAGATAGTCAAATGTGTAAAGAACCAAGTGGACTAGTTTTAGGAACATGGGCTTGAGCATTTGAACCACGTTGGTAGGCTCTTCATTGGCCATTAAGCTACTTGAGGCGTGAGTCAATGAAGTTAGTTTCCCAATCGAACAAGGTGGCAACACTAGAAAAGGATATTTACTATAGAGCGATTGCAGTTCACAGTTCTCAGTAACTGGGATTTCCAATACGTGAGACATGATGCTAAAGCAGTGGTTGAACAAGACAACTTTTTTCTTTTAGAACCAACAAAAATGCATATCTGAATCCCTACACATGCATTGTCGTTGAGTCATGGGAACAATTGAGAAAAGAGGAAATCAAACACCTCACTCGTTTACCAAAAAAATCTAGCAACGTTTGGAACAACAAAAAATCCTACATGTTACAAACCATACGCGCTACTAAATTCAAATGGATAAAGCCAATGTATCTTTTCTTTAATAGGAAAATTACCTGAGTGGCAAATATAAGTAGTTCACCAATCGCGAAAAAAACAAGGAAAGCATATAGGCTCTTAAAACAGAAGGCAGTAAAGCAAAATGCAGCCCCCAACAATGTTGCTGTAGAAAGAAGCTGCAAAAGTTCACAAGGACTTCAGTGATACAAACAACAAATATCCTAGTGCTTGTAAAATGAAAGTAATTCAACATAACTACAGCAAATAACAAATGTAGCAAGCGGGGTTAATGGTAAAACCTAAAAGCCTTTTTCTTCCGGTGGGCATTAATGTTCAGGGCAATACACCCACTGTTAGTAGCCTCGGAGAGCGAAGAATTGTTTTCGTTTCTTTTATCTGTATCCCATAGATAAATGACAAGGACCGCAAACTAGAGCTTGGTCAATGGCATCTTGATTATCTTAATAGAATTCGAAGAATTTAAGTGCCATAATGTTTAGTTGAAATTCCCAACTGTAATAAATAGAGCATAGTGCAAGCAGTATCTTACCAATGATCAGTGTTTCCAAAACGGGATACGTATCGTGTATCGATTTTTCAATTATATAGTTCGTATTGAGATATGTATCGTGCATCTTGAGATACGTTTGTTGAAAGAGTTGGAGTTTCTATTGCGTAGTTGGATAATATTTTTGGAAGAGGAGGAATACTAAAGACGAGTGGGAAGGAGAGTATTTGCATTGCACTTGAACTCATTTTTTTTTTTTTGGCTTGATACAAAATGGTTAGAACCCATCCCTATTTGTACTACTCCATGGAAGACTCTAGTATAAAGATATTTTCATATAACATGAACTTTGAGATAATTCTAGAATTACACATGTGACTACTTCTCACAAAAAAAAAAAAAAAAAAAAAAAACCTCTAGATATTTCACAAGGATATTCTAGAGCTTCTAGAGCTAAATATTTTATAGTTTCTAAAAACTAGATATTTATATCTTTTTCGATAATATCTATCATATTTGGGTTTTATCAATTGGGGCTTTGTGAAAATAATAAATTTAATTTATGCTTCAATAGCGTTATCATAATTAATATATAATTAAAAAGTAGATACACTTAATAACACCAACAAACTATGCAGCTTACATTTAAAAATAAAATAAAATGCAAAATTTCAAGCTTGTGCCCATTACATTGCGTTCTCTTTGTTAGGAAAAGTAAAGTCAGACAAAACACAATCGAAGTATGGTTCTTTCTTTTATACAAACCCTACATTGAGGTTGAATTTCTATCAAATGGTTTGAAAGATGGCATAATTAGATCAAAGGGCTTAGATTAATGCATATGGGGTTCAGCTTCTTGAAATAAGGTCCGATTTTTTTCGAATAAGTAATCGTAGGATACGTACAAAATTAGGATACGCGTATAAATCGTAGGATTTTTATACAAAAAGGATGCATGATGGGATATGTATCATTCTCCGAAGGAGACGATACAAATCGTAGGATACGTATCGTGTATCGTAGGTTTTTAACAACTATGCCAATGAACTAAATTTACTCTTTGATACAACAGGATTGTACAGCAAGTGCGTGACAAGTACTAGATGAGAATATCTGGGTTGTCATCCAAATCAATGCACATTACCCAATTCATAAAAGCCAGAAAAAGTATATATTTACACAAGTCGGCAAAAAATTTCATGGTTGACAATCAAACTATTTTCTGTTCAGATAAAAATATCATAATGAATCCCAACAATCCCACATGGTCTTCAATCTGTTCAAGAACTAATTGGCCATTTAAAATATTATTATGGGGCTTCATTTTCCCCCATCGTATGTCTAAACAATTAAAAGTGTGAGGCGAGGACAATTTTAAGAAGACTTAAACTCATACTCCCTCTGTCCCAAAATGATAGTCCGGTTCACAGACTTAAGAATTATACTAGTAGGTATTTTTGAAGAAAAATTTCATCAATTGAAAGAACTCAATGATACGTAGTAAATTGTCCAAAAAAAGTTTAAGTTTTTCTTCAAAACACTGTATGATTGGAGCGGAGGGAGTAGTACACAGGTTCGGTATATCAAAGCAATATAGTACTTATAAAAAAAAAAGTATATCAAAGTAGTATAGAAAGTGAACGCAAATAAATATGCAAAGATAAAAACCAATCAGGAATACTAGCTGCGAAAAGGATTAAGCAAGACTTCAATAAACCAAATAAACATTCAGAAAGGAAACCTAAAGCCTGTCATTATTACTTACCTTAAAAGCATTGGGGATTGTGGCAGTCATTTTATCTAGAACATAACCTCCTGCTAGCGTTCCCAATATACCACAGACAATTGTAAGTCCTCCAAAAATCAAATCAGCATCGGTCTATCAAAAGGTCCAAATAATAAGAATTATGTAAGTACCTTTACACATCTCTATTATGAAATTTAAACAAAGATGATGAGCACTGTACATATGGTTACATCTTCTTATCATATGAAAAGTACTTTAAGATTTACCATGTGATAAATGTTATAACCAGCTTTTGGCCCCCAGTATGAATATGCACCTATGACAAAGTTGTACGCTATGTAACCTGCAAGCAGCCATTCAGAGTAGAAGAATTAGCACAAACACCACATAGCAACAATGCAACATAGTTACTCCAGTTTCATATGCTAATTTATTGAGTATCTTCAATGACTATTTACTCTGTTTACACTTACCAACACAACACTGTAAAGGGAATAAAATTAGCCATCGAATTTAGGGTTTCATAGACAGTATCAAATAAGTGCTTATCTATGATAAGCTATGCAGATAAATTAGCATGAAACTTCCAGGTAAAATGTGGTGAACAATATACCTAGAACATTGACAACATAAACCTTTTCAAGCAAAAGCACTTTAATATCTTTCAAAAATTGTGATAGCTCATCCAGGTTAATGTATCCAAATTTTGACCTGCAATAACAAATTAGATCCAAAAATTTAATCAATCCATACTGAGCTTGCACCATTGCAATTATCAAACTATGAAATTCTGCAGCTTAAATGGCATTGGCTTTAAGCACAAAATTGAGGAGATTTGCTTCCAAGACAGCATAAATGTTTGCCCAACCATATGCAATTTAAAGAATAGAACATGTTCCTTGAAAAAAAAAAAAAAAGAATAGAACATGCGCCAGGAGGGGAGCCCTCACTTGGAAGGTCCATTTGAGCTTTGATCTACGAAATCTGCCTTCATTGATAGCATGCCACCTTTACCAGTTGAATCACCTGTGTTCACACAAGAAAATATATATCAAATAATTATGGGGAAAGGAAACTAGAAATATAAATGTAAAGGTCAAGGCTACTGTCCCGCAATATCGCTAATAAGATATCACATGACTGAGGGAAACTGTTGAAGACTAAAGACAAGGAATTGGACAACCCAATGGGTTCAGATTTAATACTGGCCTGTTCACATATTTCATAGGCACAGTGTTCAACTGCAAAGAGAAAGATATGCAAATTATAATTACAGGATGTCGTTCACAGTGAACATAATAAGCAGCACCTTTAACTTCCGAGACAGCTGTCAGTGCTTTTCGAGATTCAACAAGAGAAAAACCTGTATAGACAAATTGTTCAGAATAGCTAGGAAATGCTAATAAATTGCATCAATGCAATAACTAAATTGCACACACCTTTCAACTGCAAAGGTTTCATAACGAAACCTAGAACAGCAAATGGAAACATCAAGATGGCCTCCCCAAAGAATGCAAAACGCCAATTGGAGTAACCTCCAACCTATACAAAAAGTAAAGCAAATTAAGAAACATCGTCACAAACAAGTGATGGAAACAAACAATTAGCAGTCACACAAACAGTTCACAATGTTATCATGCGTCCCTACTCCCTAGATAAAATGACCTATATAAAAAATATAACAAAAAAACCTTTACAAAAAAAACATAATAAATTAGTGATGCGGACAAGTGAATTTACTGACCAATCCACCATAAACATAGCCGAGCGCAACTCCAGCTGGTATACACATGTAAAATACTGCAAGCCATGCTGTTTTCTGATACAAGGACAGTGATTAAGTGAGAAAAATATAAGAAAATAACATCCACCTAGCTGTTGACATAAAGCAGCCACCAACAGGGTCAACATCAAACAGAGCAAGTCAAACATTACATAAGAATTCAATCTCAATGCAAGGTAGGACTACATATGGATCAGGGTACAAAAAAGTAGGGCAATTGGGTCTTCCACGTGTTTCCTTTGTCTTTAAATAAACAAGCTTTTGAAGCCAAAGTTTCAGTTTCCTAAGTGGAGATCCATGTCCAGTAACGTTGTTGCTTATTGGTCTGCACATAGCCATGTACCACTCATATACAAGAAACAAAAACTTTCAAATAACTGTTCCCATAAAATATGCTTCTTTGAGATTTTGTGATGCAATCAAACACTAGGTAAATAACCAAAGGCTGCTAGGAGTGAACCGAATAAGTTATCTTCAACTTCTCAAGGAATAATGAACTTTTAGTCTTTTTGGTGCAGACGCATATGTATTGCCACTCAAAACCCCATTCTACAAGCCGAAGCCCTTCCTCTTCAGCTCCCCAAACCTCATGCATACAAACAAGAAAACAGACCATGGTACTGTTCTGGGATACTTTTCAAGGCACCGAAAAAAGTCCCAAATCCATCAGTTTTTCCCCTAATCATAAGCTCTTCTACAACATTAGAAGCTCTAAACCTAATTGTATTACTATTCAAACCAAGCAGTAGTCAGTACCTAAAATTTTCGAAGAGCATATCGTTTTTCTTCGACACAACCACATGTCATCTTGCTTTCGTGTTTTGTCTTTGTGTTGAAATGGATCTCCTCCTCAAGTAACACTAAAAATGCATGTTATGACAGTGAGTTTTCCAGTCACCCCACTTATCTTTAATATTCATGGTTTTCCTTCCCCTAGTTCCTTCTGTTAGTCACCGTGTATACTTGAGAGCTCTGGGATAGAGTTGACAGACAAACCACAAAGCGCTGCTTACCAATTAATTGTAGGAATAGGTGATCGACTGAATGGGAAGATTTATACTCTGCTCGCTTGCGTGCAGATTTAGCCTCAACTGCCGAATACAAACATTCGCATCGGCATTCCCATGTAATTTATATGTCGACACATGCCCAAATTGGCATAGTATAGCATAGGATCACGAGATATTAAAATCTAAACTACCAAAGTAAAAGGAAATATACAATGTGATTCAATGATTTGAGGATGTGCATAGAAACACCCTATGCAAGATTACAGGACATTCTGGTATCATAAACAATTTTTAGCAGCTAGTCTAGATTATAGAGAGAACAAATATGATGCATAGTACAAATTAGGAAGCGCAAGAACCTGAGCCACTGGAGCATTATCATCAATGAATGGAGCTGCAAGACTTATAAAAGAAGCTTCACCAACACCAACTAGCCTAAAAAGAACACAAATGGAAAATCATAAGGCATCATAATAAAGGAAGCAAGGAATTCGTATGTTACGTAACACAATTGGAAGATCATCCAAAGTAATACACCTACATGCGGCAGATAGTGATGGACCAGAAATCAAATGACAAACCACAACCGGCTGCAGCAAAAGTCCAAACAGACAACCCAACTCCAATAAGCCTGAATGGATTAACCCTGGAAAATTGGATACAAAAAGAAAAGCAAGTAAATTATTCAGAACATATCTGCATCTAAATTACACTACCAAGGCTAGATAAAAGAAGTAAAGAAAGACATTCAATGCTGAGTTCTAGCAAATCCATAATGCTAGAAGCCAAAGGTTGAGTACTTTCCAGAATGTAAGTTTCAGCATCATCAAGAAAATAAGAAACTAAGCTCCACTCAGATTCATCAAACACAACACACAGCAATACAAAGAAATCCCAACAGGAAGCTGGTCATCAAAACACGGCCGGTATATTACACTCTTGTTTCAAGCCTCCATACGAACTCAAGAGTCAAAATCCTTGTTCCTGTATAAGAAAATTTCACAGAGCATTGTTGGTTGAAATTGTCCATAATTCGATCGAAGAGTGATAATGGTGATACAATTAACAAGTTGACGCTAGATGTCGACATCTAGTATTTCCAAGCAATAATAACATCAGAAACAGATTTAGTGGCTGCCCCACTAAATATGAAGACTCGAGAAGAGTAATGCTGCCATTGGATCAGTGGGTAAACTAGGTGCGTTTGGAACCTGAGGCCAACCAATCTGTGCATAGTATGCTAAAGGTTAGGTCTACATCAAATCTACCAATCCCAGACACCCACTAATGGATACCAGAACTGAGCGTACACTAATGATAATTCTAGCTTTAGCCAAGACGGGACTTACCTTTACAAATAAATTTGTTACCATCTATAATATTTTCGACAAATCACAAACATGATTTCAAAATCCATGAACAGTATAAACCCTTAAATGAATTTCATCCACTCTTATCTTCTTGCTCTGTCGTTCATATCGTTGTTGTTTTGATCCCATCTTGGTTACTTCTTAGTCACATTTGATGTTATTTGCCCACTCCATTGACATGAGATCTAGTCAATGCTTACACTACCCAGCAATTTACTCAGTTCTAATGTTTTGAAAGATTGAAACTTGAGCAAGGAAAGAACCCTCATCCTTGAAACATATGGCTCATGGAATGGTGCCAAGTGCAACCAATGCACAACAATAACTTTCTTACCTCTTCGCTAAGGATGCAAATATCGGAGATGCCACAAGAAGCCCGACCATGAAAGCAGAAGATAGAATGCCATCTTCAAAATTGTCCAAGTTAAAATCTCCCCTATATAAGACAAGACACTGAAAAAGCATCAAAAAGCAAAATTGGGGAAAAATAAACACCAATGAAATTGATAGATCTGGTGAATAATACAACATTTAGAAGACGATAAAGGAAATAGTACAAGAAACAACCATCTGAAAGATTTGGTACACAAAGGGTAATATCATTAAGGATAGATTTATGACAAGCTACAGCCCAAGGATGTGAATTTGCAAAAAATAGGAATGAATAGAACATGAATGAACTTCACAGCCAAACAAAAAAAAATCTGTACACACCACAACAGCAGTCTTTAGTACGAATCTTAAATCAAGTGTGATGGATAATGAATCTAAATCTCCAGTACAGCCACCAAAAAGCCTTCAACAAATGCTCCAACCAATTAGGAAAAGGTTTAGGATTGGACACTATATCTCTCATAACAACTACTCCTTTGCGGTTTCTAGTATGCCCCCGATTGTCCAGGTTAGGTAAGCTTGAACAATGCTAGTTCTGTCTTTAGAGAGGCATCTATAAGGTAAATACGAGATGTAGAATAGTTTGGCAGGCCAAAAAGTTTGGGTACGATTCAATGTGATATTTTATGCGAGAAGTCTATGCAACAACTTTGACCAATATTTGTGTAAAATTAACAAAAATTATTCGCAAGTAACACAATTATTTTCGTAACTAGTACTAGCCAAAATAATTCGTAACACTTAAGCTCTTACCATTAACATCCATTCATAACTGACTAGACTAATAAGTAACAAACACCATGAAAAGTCATAACAAATGAACACAAAAGTACATAACAAATCGAACCATAAAAATTGCATAATGCATGAACCACGAAATTCGTACTAACTAACAAGAACTATTTTTAACTTCATCTTTCTACGGTACATACCTATTCATAATTATGCAAAAAAAAGTAGTATGTAACATTGCTATGGTCCACACCACATGCACCATAGCTTTTTCCTTTTTTTGCCAATATTATAGAATCAGCAACAAGTAACTTTAGTCTTTACTTGCACTTGAAGTAAAGTTGCTAAAACAAATAACATAAAATGGCATAGAAGCAAGAATAAAAAGATGAAAATAATAGTACAAACACACTCAAAAACTCTTCCAGATGAGACTTACTGAATTCCGGTACCAGATGTGCATGCACCGCTTTGTGTGCAAGTTCCACTACTACCATTTACACCATTACTTGCTATTGCTCCTCGGTCAACATAATTTATCAAGTTAATAACACAGAAGATCCCAAGTAACCTGCAAAGACAAGATTCAGAAAAACCAATCAACTTGTTGAAAACCTGCACACATTATATTAGAAACTTATCCGATATCTAAACAAACAAAAAGAAAAAATGCAAAACGTATGGCGCATCAACATACATATACACACCTTAGAATTCTTGACTCATTAATCTAAACTACTCAAATTTACATAACTACTCAAATTCAGTTCATACTATGTTAATGTTAGTTAAGACTTGCGGTGAAGTTTTGCTAGATTTTTCGGTAAGCATGCATTCTTGTCAACCGAAAGAAAAATATTACAATGAACCTCAAAACACGTACGGGGTACAACACAACCCAAAAGGATACACGTGTCTCTGATAGAGAAAATCAATAAAAACACGTCTGTTTTAAATGAAAACAAACCAAATAAAAGCATAGAAAAGAACTCCAACAACCCCAGGTACCCACTTGGACCATAAAAAGAACTGGCAACTGGGGAACTAGTTGTAAGTCTGTAACACATAGCAGAGTGCGCGGTGCCCTTAATACAACTACACAAAACGGCACACCAAAACCATTCAGACTCGAACTGTAGTCTCGAGCACAACACTCTGCTCTGACTCCCAAGAGCATCTATCGTTGCCAGACAAGGAAAAAGGAGGAAAGTCCAGCGCATGCCGGACAACCATTCTGCAGGCCAATCGAAGCCACCACTAAGCTCCAACTAGCTTTATGAAAGCCTGATTAGAGCCCAGAATCTGTTCAACACCCATAAACAAGGTTTCCAAAATTATACTGATTCAACTACTATTGACCTAAGCCATCCACAATGTAGAATCTGAGGTCCAGAAATTCAGCCAAAACCATCCGAAACCTCAAAAATTGAACAATCTCTTCCACGTGTGAGATAATGGGGATTTCACACGTAAGCGTGTGGGGTGAGGTGGTGCCAAAAGTTGCTGCAAGGGGGATCGAACCTAACAAACCCCTAAGTCCCTGACCACCAAGCCAGCCCCTTGGGGTTATAACTCCTACTCTACGTCAGTTAAATGTTCCATTCTGGTGACAAAACCAGATAAAATCCCTTGGTCAACGTACATCAAACTACTTATTCAAGATACCCAAATCAACAGCAAAATCGAACTAATCTCCAAATTCGCATAAGGGGGGGACAAACGAAGTTAACCGAAATCCGAGAAACGATTCTTTTCTCGTTTTCTCGGTAACCAAACGGTAATTAACGGCGTACCTTTTGGGCGTGAACCATGAAGGCTGTGGAGACGATAATGCATTGGAGAATATCGCCATGTTGATTTTCTCCGTGGTATCGGCCTGATTAGGGCTTGGTTACTTCTTCGGATGGATTTGGTGATTCTTCTTCTATTGCCGTCAAAGTCAAGTAGATATATAGTCCTATTAATAATAATTACAGTTGATATTTTATTTGACCGGTAGCTTGGAAGGGATGTTCTTTCTCCCAACCCATCAGCCATGTTTTGTTGTTCGGTTCGTTGTTTGTTGGGTTTCGTCACTTTTCTTTTTGGACCCGTTTGATAATCGGCTCTAGCCATTGGATTGGACTATTAATGGGATTGGACCGCTAATTCTTTGTTTGCTTTCACTCTCAATGGTCGGACTAACATACCCATGGTACTGTGAGTCCTGAGATTAAGGTGGATTACTAAATACCTTCTGGGACATGGTATTATCAATCCAGTTCGGAGTCCCTCCAACACAATGGCGAAAGTACTATGACTTTCTCAACTAATTATTCTTTATTTGGTTCTATGACTATCTTATGGCTCATATACGAGAGTTTTAGAGTCAAAATTTAATTATGATTCTTTAGAATAAAATGATCAAAAAAATGAAATCTTCGTACATGTTCAAATGGATTGAAAGTTGGAGCACTTAATTTTTTTTTAGACTATTTATATATTTAAAAATATGGTTAAAAAATTAAATGCTTCAATTTTTAATCAGTTTGAACTGGTGCGAAGATTTTTTTTTTTGATCATTTTATCCTAAAGAGTCATAATTAATTTTTGGTTCTACGGCTCTCGTGACATAGAACCAAATAAAGAACAAATACTTAAATATGAGAGCTCAACAGACAAAATTTAATTATGATCCTTTAAAAAAATATGATCAACAAAATAATATCTTCGCACCGGTTCAAACGGATTGAAAATTAAAATACTTAATTTTTTTAATCATATGTTATCCTTTAATTTTGCATAAGGGTAAAAATGGAAATGTTTACTATCAATCCAATCCTATCCCATGTGAAACAAACATGATATTAATAATCTCATCCCAAACACACATACTCATTACCAATCCCTTCTCATTACCAATCTCAATCATAATCCCATCTCCTTACGAATCTCACCCCGCATAGATCACAACGATCAAAGTTGTTCATTAATATAATACATTTATTCGAGGATTCCATGAAAAATTAGCTCAATCTAATAGGTGCTTCATCCAACTTTTCATTTATAGTGAATTTTTTTTTTCGAGGGTCCCCATGAAAAATCTATTTATATAAAAAAAATCCTGTAACAAATCAGGTCAATCCGATAGCTCGATCAAATTATCTAACTTTTTTTGATATGCTATTGATTTTTCACAGGTTTCCGTAAAAAATTAGCTTAATTCGATAGCTTGATCCAATCATCTAACTTTTTTTTGATATAAAAAATTAGATGATTAAATTGAGCACCTATAGATATCGTGTCACAACCTCGATTTTAGACATAAATATAAATGATTTTTCACAAACGAAACCTCACAAATATCCGTACGATACCCAAAATAGAATAGCAATTCTCATTTCTGCGATATCATTCCAGACATCCAATAGTTTCCAAAACATTACATCGTGGCTCCGAGGCCCAAATTAACATAAGTATTGAGAGAGTTAAGGATTACAATATTCCATAGTCAAAAGATTTACAATTTAAGTTACAAACACATCTTCCAAAAGTAGGTTTACAAAGATGGGTGAGTAACTCTCCAATGTTAGCTTTCCAAAAGCATGTCCACGTCCAAGCATACAGTCATGCAAGCTAATGTCCCAAG
>JAOTQK010000020.1:8454072-8464122 GCA_025642025.1 Rhododendron ferrugineum
GGTTTTGAAGAGCTTCCCTTCACATCGTCCTTGAATATACTGGTGGTTGCCTTCAGTTCCACAACATTCATATCCTGAAACATTTTACTATCTAGTTCAGATATAAACCACCATTGAAGTTACCGGAATAACCAGCAACGAAAAAACCGCCTTTTATCTCTATACCCTCAAATTACAAGACATATTATATGGTCACATATGCTTGTTTCAAGTGAAAGAACCGCCTTTTATCACCTCAACAGTTGGGGAAAATAATGAATGGCCAACAGTAGCGAATTTAGTTTTCAAACCTCAATAAGTGACGCACAAACTTTCCTTCTCCATACGGAGTATGAACTGATGGTAAGCAGAGTGGTTTTTTTTTTTTTTTGAGGTGGGGGGGCGGTAGAGCACCCAATCCATCATACATACAATGTCAAATAGGAGAAAAGTAAACCTAAATAAGAAATTGATTTGATCGCAGCAAGGCTATCCAGTCGTCAGACGGGATATCACAGTTACTCCAAACCAGGGTTTTGCAAGGTTTAAACAAGGCCCATGTGGATGCATATATGAGAGCTGGGCGGGTAGGGGCTAGGTGGTGCAGATGGAGCTGGGGAACGGGCTGGCTGTTACAGAGAGTGAGAGGAAGGAGAAGGGAACATGCACATACTTAATTTTGTATTTGTACATTTATTGTCATGGCAATGTGTGTTTTCAACTTAGTTCGGGTTACAAGGGTATACTTACAGGTTTTTAAAGTTAAAGGGGGTATTTTTCCCAAAGAGTTTTTCATAACAATAAGGTGGAGAAACAGAGTATTTGACTATTTGTGCTTTGACACTTCAAGTGATGTTTGCATACCGTGTTGTTGCCACCAGATTCCACATCAATGCTCGTACTGTTGAAACTCCTAGCTAATGGTGCAACCTCCTCGCCAACTTTATGCCCTTGTTCAAACCAAGTCCGTTCTGGAGACCATAACACATAATACGTCGAAGAAGATAAGCAACTATCTTAAATTAGAAAGTTGCATGCCACTGAGGGTATCACTGGGATCATGATTATGCGCTGGAAATAGGTCTAACCTTGATATTAATTCTTAATTGGTGTGGCCAACATAGAAAATTTGTAACAAAAAATAATGTACCAAGTAAACTAGAATCACCAAAATGTGATATGCTGACCTTTTTGCAAGATAAGTAATCCTGATGGATCAAAACCGTCGGTATCATCTGCATCTGTTTGGAGCCTAAATATCTTCCAGTTCCCAAAAAACTTAATTACCCGGTCAAAGAAATTGCTGACAACCAACAGAGTGTACATAACCATTATAAGTGGATAGATTCTGTTAAAGCCGCTCCCAAAGAAAGGGACGGCATCATCGATGGTCCCCATTCTCTGCAGTTAAAAACAATTACTAGTCAAAACGAAATGGAGAAGATAAGATAGAATACAAAATTCCTCTGCATCAAGTTAATACGCTTCTGCACATATGAAAGATAAGATGAAAGATAATTTCACCTCCTCAAAAGTAGTTTTCTTCCCATCCAGACTAATGAGATTGAGAAAATTGTATGAAATTGGAGGAGCATAACGAGCAACCATCCTAGCAGAGATGTTTGAACACCTGATAGTGTCAGTGTACGATAATACCATGGGACAGAATTTCACACTCACTTTTGTATCAAATACCTCCATTTTTTTTTTTACTTTAAGCAAACTATCAAAATCGTGCTTCCATTTGCAAAAAAGTATATCAGGAATTAAATCATCAATGAAAGAAATGGCATCTTTGTAAATTTTCTGAGATATGTGGACAAAAAGAGGAGGGTTCTATTTCTTTTTCACAGAAGGGGAGTGTGAAATCATCTCCTAAATATCACTAGATATTCAGTTTACGGAAATAAGGCTACAAAAAAAAAAAAAAAACTTACGAGCAGATCATGAGCAAGCTGACTGAGCTGGTTTGTCTCGGTGTGAGTGAGTAAAACATCATCGTGCCAACTTTGAACAATGAATAGTATGTGCAGACACACATATACATCAGGGGAACAAAAGCAAAGACCTACAGATTTTAGAAAATAGAACAAGACCTTCAACCAACAGCTTAAAAGTGAAAGAACTCAAATCATATACTAAAAGCTACATAGCACCAGGTGATAAAAGCAGTAGCTGACAACCACAATGCAAATTTCAGTTGCTTCATTAATTCGAAACAATGGAGTTCTACAGAACATATAGCAATACGGAGAGTGATTGCATCCAACTTCGGAATAGCAAACTCACAGCGTACTTGTAATTTTAACCTAAAAATCATCGGACTCTTTCTCTACCATAATACATGAGCTAACCAACTTGATCTCTATTCTATAAATTCCAAACCCATGTGGACAATAATATCCATATTTGCACAGTCTTTACATCGATAAAACTCACCTTAAAGGCTAGCTATTGAGGCCAGGGCATACAGCACATTATTCTCATATCCAGGTGTGAGACTTCAATCTCACACCCTACTTCACGCGCGAAAGCAGCTCACGAAATCTTGGTGATCAATTCTATCCAGTGATTTGGAGTCTACTTCAAAACATCCGCCCAGCACCCACCCCCATAGTGTAGGCTCACACAAGAAACATATCTTACATATCGTTGAGTACTCCAACTCTGATATCATGTTAAGAGGATGCTATATAGAACTCAGTCCCAAAAGCTACATTAAGTCACTCTTAAGTGGGACTTCGCTTCACACCAACAAGCATCAACATGCAGCAGGACTAAGATAAATGTGGACATATACGTTGCACGAGTACACTCTCATTAAAAATGTAAGCTAATTGAAGCTTTGGTACCAGAATGTAAATATGGCTTGAGAAGTAAAAGATTATGTCATCATTAGAAACTATAGTCATCAAAAGCAACATATCCACATTATCTGGCAGAAAAAAAGGGAACTACAATATCCAGTATCTACCTGCACGAGCACCTCTTGCTTTCCTGCAGATCTTACAAGAATCGAAAAAAGAGATAAATCCACCCCACGAGGCAGTAGTGTTGCCTCGGCCAATAGGATAGCAGCTGACATGCAACCAAGAAAGATGGCCAAAATCTTCTCAAGTTGCTTACTGAGGATACATCGCCAGATTAATTCTGAAAGCAGTGAACAACCTTTAAGGATTTTGGAACAGAAGTGGGGGATGTGCAATTAATAGAACACAACAATCGAACAAAATCCATGTTCCCAGAGCCCTCTAATAAGTAAAAATTAAAATAGTGACCGTTGTTTCATGTACAGATGCTCTGGACTTTCAATGAAGGAAGCATGGTAATGTGCACATAAATTGATTTGGGTCTCTAGGCCTGCCCTCTTTGATGTCATTTGGCTTTGATTTGGGGGCATGGTTCCTCAGCAAAACAGGTATGGGGGCACTGTTTCAGTGGTATTTTGAGAACAGTCACTTGGTGCATATTGCCAAAGGTTAGGTTTGTCTCCAATCCTCCCCCGCCCATACCCCCAATGATTGGGGACTAAATGGGTTCTGCTGCTGTTGTTTCATGTACAGGCACAACAGAAACTAGCGTAACAAAA
Organism: Rhododendron ferrugineum; assembly: GCA_025642025.1. NCBI lineage: Eukaryota > Viridiplantae > Streptophyta > Magnoliopsida > Ericales > Ericaceae > Rhododendron > Rhododendron ferrugineum. Next base: position 8,457,641 of record JAOTQK010000020.1, read on the forward strand.
ATAAATGTACATGCATAGTATTCACAGTGCAAAAAAAAACATAAGCTTTTTAACCATTGAACATCAACAAGAAACCCAGCCCACATAAGATCACAAATCATTAAATTTCCGCACTGTTATTATCCTTGGTCCCCATGAGGCAAGCAAGATGACGTTATTAACTCAGTTTAGCAAGATAAAGCAACTTTTTCTTGAAATGAAAAGAAATGCCTCCAGCAAAAAGTGCGAACATTCAAACAGGAAGAAGAATTAGCAGATCTGATCCTTACCCGTTGTGTCAAAAATAGGGCCCCATTTTCCAGTTCGAGCAGGTTTAAGGCTGGAAATGAATTTCCTGCAATTATAGCATCTGGATTCTTACCATCAATAGTTGAACAAGGAAAAAAAAAAAATGGAATGGAAACTCAAACAAAGAGTTTCGTCAAAATGATCAATGGACCATTAAACAGTTGCAGGAATCTATCGGCAACATCTCAATTTGTGAGATGGTTAGCGTAAACATCCTCAACAGAAATGCATACGAGAAGGCCAACAGAATAGAAAGCTAAGACGAGGTTAAAGAAGATCAGATTTAATCCTATAATAGGTCCAGTGCACGTGCACGTGCACATGCGCCAACAGTGGAACGGATGTAACAATCAAAATATTCGTTATATTAGTGGTTCAAATTTAGTAGTTAAGTATGCTAGCTGGAATAATTTGTACAGGTGTATATATACATGTATTATACATGTCTGAAACCTAGTGAACACTGAATGAAGGGAAGGAAAATATTGTGTGAGAAGCAAACCATCCAGTCGCACTGCGCTGTTCATAGTTCTTAACTATATCTTCCAGGTCAATGGCCTCCATGACATATTTCATATACTCGCTGCAAAACAAAAAAACCGATTAGATACTACAGAACACAATAAGAAAACAGAAAACAATAAATTAGATGATTGATACGGATATTATAGCACACATTCGCGTTTACTGTGAATGACAAAAACCAAGAATGTTTGAGACCATCCTGGATTACGAAAATAGCTTCATAGATACAAGATGGAAATGCCAAGCAAGACCAGTAGAAAGCTAAAGTTAGGTGACAAATTAGTATGAGTGGACCCCGCGTATTTCTTTTCATTTACTTCATTATAGTTCTATAGAGGATGCTAGGTTGATTTTCCACATCCAGATTTATATGAGGAATAATAGGGAAAGCTGGTAGAATGGACTTAGCTTATATGTCCAACAAAGAGTGGGAAAGAGGATTTAAACATCTCATAATTCATTTAAGGAATACTGGTCTTAAGAAGAAAAACATAACTACCTTAAGGTACTAGACAACTAGGCTGAACGGTTATTGTGAATTCTCAACTTTCAGCACTATCGTTATGCTGTCTTTAGTTTTGTTTTGACTAATATTCCAATTTTTTATGCCGCAATCCAGACAATTTGTGTGGCTTTTTAAGAAGCTTGCAGGGAGAAGATTCACATGGTGTAGAAACATTTAACGACCAAGACCCCTGTACACCAAATTTAGGAATATAATTGATGTTGTTATCTGATCAACCCGTAAGAAAATAATCCAGTTAGACAACACAAATACGAATACACGTACAAAAATCACTAGGAGACAACCAGAATCAAATAACTAAGTGCCTGCCATAGGAAGCATGAGGTGATGTGCAAATTTTTACATAGGTAATAGAACCAAAAGAAAACGGAACGAAACCGAAAATGACAAGAAAAACATCAGTAGGAAACAATATCACTAAGCCATTTGCTTGTCTTTCTGTCTTAAGGATAGGTTAGTAGGCAATGGAATAACGTAATTATATACATTGGTATCAAAAGTGTAGATGACAAATACACGAAAAATGAATAAAAGCATGAGGAGCCATAGTCAAGTAAAGTTATATACCAACGAGGCTGCAAAATAATGTTAGTTGCTTTACCTTTTATAACGATAATACTCCTCTCTAGCTCCTCGAAGATGGCGTCTGAGTGTTGCCATTGATTTGTCATCTGTATCGTACTCCATATCATTTTCTCCTAATCGTCCACCTTGGGGTTTGAAGGATGGATCTTCCCTGAACTGATATATAATAAATTGATTTTAGTCGGTATACAAGAACCTTGTTAGAACTGTAGGTTTTTGGAAAGATACTTGTAGTAGAAGTACCATTTGAACTAACATATTATCAATAACATCCATGTAAGGTCTCAAAGGATCTCGCTTGGACATCTGCTTGGAAGTTGCCTGAGCCACCTAACAAATCAAAACATGCTAGAAAATGAGTGGATTAAGCAAGAGGTAAGAGACTGATTATAAAAATTGACCACACTCCAGGCATATCCAAACATCACAAGTGTCACTGCCTAACATAGAAGATATAAAATAGGATGTACACCCAAATATATTTAGGTTTCTATGCAATAGCCTTAGAAAAATATGTGAAAATTTGTTCATCTTCATCACGAGCAAACACAACTGCGAAAGATTTTTTAAAGGGAACATAAAAAACAAGTACAAGTCTAAAGTGATATTCATACACCAGATAAGGAAAGGATCTTCTCAACTTATATAATGATGAAAAGCACTTACTTCAATGGCATTTGAAAATTTGTGATGGGCATCATCAAGTTTCACAGCCATTTTCGCAATTTTATGAGAAAGAACCTTCTGACGAGTGGTCCAATCAGAATTTCTCCAAATGGTCTTTGGAATTTCGCTCAAACCAAAACCAAGAAGAAATGCACCAGTAACAAGTCCAAAAGTATTCGAGCATGCCATAGCTAAACCCAATAGACCTCCATGCCTGCAAAAAAAGAAAGCAAGCACCAAGGCATGAAAAGAGATCAATCAAGAGCCTAAATATAGGGACCCCTCTTTAAAAAGAAGCAAGGGAGATTCACAACAAAGAAAAGTAAGCTCATAAGGCGAGGAACTAACCGAATTTTGCCCATAATGACAAGGAGAATGAGTCCACAAAGACCAACAGATCCCACAATTAAATAGAATAGCAAGTTAATATGTATACTAGCCTTCAACCTTTCTGTAACAGTAAAGTCTCCAGCATCTTCAAAACCCTGAATAAGGGGCACCACAGCCCTGCTTAGAAGAATAACATGATCTAATTACATGAGTGCATGTCCATCTATGGGCTATGCAACCGATAGGGTGTTTCTTTAAGCACATAACCAACACCTACCTATATTTGCAAACATAGCATACATTCACACTCACATACTACAACCACTGCCATAGAAGTAAAATCTAATAGCTGCACCCTAGCATGTTCAATGTGCGTTTCCTATATGAGCTCAACACTACAACTCCTCCCAGGGAGAGAAAAGTAATATAGCATCCAATACATGCGCAAACAATCAATATAGGGCGATAGATATATCCAAAGGGAATTGATTGGATCTAATACCCATGGCAACGAGACCACATCATATGGTACTTGAGAACCCATTTGGACATCAAATATCTAGACATATTGGCATGTCTCATATCAGTCTAGGAACACAAGTTTAATCATTTAGACAGTCACATCTTAACCATGAAACAAGCAAGGTGATTGGTGCCAAACGTGTACGAGGAAATCTGATAGACAATACACTTAATCCAAAGCCAGAATAAATGGCAATTGCTCTGACAGAGAAGAACATAAGATTGGATAAGAGCATGGCCTTGTTCTCAAAGTCTCAACAATCAACTGTGCAAAACATAATTGAAATGGCCTTTTTATAGGCATCGAAGAAACCCTAATTACAAGTTGCCAAGATTAAATAACACCTGAATTAGTGATCGTTCTACGATAAAATAAATAAAACTCAAAGAGAGTCCAATAAAGAATCTTATAGAACTCTGACCATCTTCAGCATACGGAGACAGTGAACTAAACAAAAGGGTGCCAGAAACATAGTAATCCACAAAGATGTACATGACATACCAAGTAAGCCAAAACGTGCTCCAATATGACCAACTCCAAAAGAAATCAATGCCTCCATTTTGAGAACCAATTATTGTCTGTACACCAACAAAGAGAATTACAACTGTCAGTATAACCAATTAATTTGATACAAGTATGGGAAGAGTATGGAAAGTCAAAATATTAAAAGCAACAGTCTATATTACTACCGGTACCCAGCTTAACACAAAACAGATGGTTCTCATACAAGGACTCATAGAAACTTCTCACCTAAAGTCAGAACTAGCAAGCCAAACTTTACGAAAGGATTGGGTTTAAAAACATGATTCCCTAAGACAAATAATGAAGCCAAACGTCATTTCATTAAGAGCCACCTTGTCGCCGTACTCAATGCTCTTTCCACAAGAATATTACACGACCTAGATTTAACTAGCAAACTAACGAGCTACAACCCTAAGTCACTAAGGACACCTCTCCAATCTTTTGCGAGGTATCCAAGGAAATTTTGTAAATTTTGAGTGGTCAAAGCAAATTTATAACTTTGAAGTGAGTAACGCTCAATTTGGTTTGCACAGATGCAATATAGGGCCATTCCCATCTCCTGCGTATGGTAAATTACTAAAATTACCTTCCATATTTTTACCCCTTACATAATCTCTCTCTCTCTCTCTCTCTCTCTCTCTCTCTCTCTCTCTCTCTCATCATTTCTCTGGTATGGCAAACCAAAAATGACAATGCCAGGATGCTTCTATCTCTCACTTACCCTTTGTTTCTTCACTAAAGTTCTGCTCAATCCCAACTAATACTTTAATTGCAAACCAAGGCGAATAATTTTTTGGGAATTCCATGCCAAGTCAATGCTCATGATGAAGTACAAATCATATGAAACTATCCAATTCAAAGTGATCCGCAACTTAAAATTGCAGTCAAAATGCGAGAAACAAACAACAGTCAAGTGAATCTCGCCTAGGTTGTATCAAACTACTAGATTGGAAAAACAATAAAATACAAGGGATTGAGATAGGGGTTACCGTCCAAATGTCGGCGGGGACGAGGATGATCATAGAGATGGAACAGAACCAGGTGTATCCGACGGTGAAGAGCACGTATCGAGGTACTTCCAGACCAGCGAAGTACCTCAACGTGAATATCACCATGCCCAATGTCAACGGAAGCGATATCAGGTAAAATACCCACATCTCTCCTCCTCCTCCTCTTCTCTCTCTACAAATTCTCTCACTATTCCTCTGCGCTGAGTATAATTTCGGCTGAAGAAATTGAGGGAAATCGAATAAGATCCTCTCTCTCTCTCTCTCTCTCTCTCTCTCTTCGTCCCGATGGCTGCACTTTGCGTTTGTTCCAGGGTATGTATTGTAAACCACGTCAGCTGTTGCGTCTACGTGGTTGGTTATTTTGCGCGCCAGTTGCTTTTTGGGTTTTTTAGGAACATGATATTAGGAGTTAACAATATAACAAAATTTAATCAAATTTTTGGAAAATGAACTGAAAAATACTAACTGACAGATTTCTCATGCATTTTTTAAAATATTTATCAATGTGTGGTTTGTATTTTTTATTTATTTTTCTTTTTGTTGAGTTGAATCACAATAATTAAATATGTTTACGAAAGAACTACCAACAATGAAAATAATCTGCTACTAGAATAAGTTAAATTAAGCTAAACTCGCGCGAATACAACTTTATCTGACTTTTTTTTTTTCAAGAAAGTTTTATAATCTTGCTAGAAATAATGTGGTTACAGTTATTATTAGTAAGAACTTCTCCTAACTTAATGTTTAGGTCTATGTGTTAGATGGTGATATTTAATATTTGACAATGGGAAATGAAAATGCAAAAGCTGACTTATTTAAGGTTGAGGCAATTCTCAATTGGTATACGCCACTTATTGATTAGGAGTATTTATTTTTTGAAGTGGAAAATTTATTCAGAATCTTAAGAGGCATGTCAGTGTTACGATATCACAGTTATTATCAACCCTCTGCCCTGTTCAATATCATTGGCCCTATTGTCCTTTGTCGTCGTCAATGGAAATTTATAATTGATTCATAAGTTTGAAAAGAGCTAGAGAAGTAGGAAATTCGTATTCAAGAGAAGAGTGACTGTTCATCTCTATTAATTTATTCCAAAAAATGCGAAAGTACAAAAATATATTAGTAGCACAATAATAAATCTTGTCGGGCCTACAGACCCTTCCTATCGCTTTTTATGCGGAAACCGAATTGGCCCAATATCCAATCATAATAGGCCTGAGCCCGTTAAATCATCAAACAATCCGCCACCTCTTTTTCGTGAGAAATGCTACAAGCACAATGAAATAATACTAATATAAATCATTGAATTGGTTTGATTTATTTAATTGTAGTTAACCCAACGGTTTTTTCATAAAACGCACACAAAATCCACAAAATTTTTGTTTGGATCTGGCAGAAAGGAAAGAAAAATTTTAAAAATATTTTTTCCCTTGTTTGGTTTGATGAAATAAATGAGAGAAAATAGGAAAATATTTTTCACACTCCCCCTCCCCCCCCCCGCCCCCCT
>JAOTQK010000020.1:8464222-8476399 GCA_025642025.1 Rhododendron ferrugineum
AATGGTTAATATTTGGCTTGAGCTCCTAAGCGAGAATATGATCGTAGCCTTAGTGGCGTTATAATATGGCCTTAGTGACGTTATTAAATATGGCCTTAGTGGCGTGGATAAATATTGCCTTAGTGGCGTGGATAAATATTACCTTAGTGGCGTGACGACTATTGCCTTAGTGGCGTAAAGGGTATTGCCTTAGTGGCGTAGATATGGAAATTGCCTTAGTGGCGTTATGTGTTTTACGTAATAGAACGTTATTGAGTGGCTGAATATTCTTGTTTAAATTGTTTGATAGCACTTGTCTTTATTGCTTCTCTTATTATGAATAAGATCATTCACTGAACATGTTGATAGCTCACACCCCCACAGTGTTTTTCTTTTCAGGTGCGTGACGGCACGTGGGTCCACTGTAGAGTCTAGAGTCTCTAAATAGGAGTTGTTGATATGGTAGTCTAGTTTTTTTGACTCTTTTGATTATGTGTCTATTTTTGGAGCTTATATATGTTGTAAATACCTATGGGCACGTCTTGTAAGACAGTTATTTTCCGTATATATGCAAGTTAAGTTTTTATGTGTTGAACACCTGACTGGTGTTTTTATTTACTGTTTGAACAGGGCCAAGCGTGTGTCCATCCCATTTGGAAAATTATGTATCGTGGTGTTTTCCGGGATGGGGTGTGACACCATCTGCCTAATATTATCCATCAACTCATAAAAGGTGAAAGAATCTGGATCTACCTTCATTTATGCAATGACCCCATTCAGGTATTTTGACTGCGACCTCTGGACTACTTTACCACCAACGCGGATATTCAAAGTACACCTCAGATCAACCATGTTTTCTATGTAACATAATAAAAAAGTTATATTAATAACAGGACCAACGAAATCATACAATGGGTATCATTTAAATAAAAAATATGATTAATAACAGGACCAACAAAATCATACAATGGGTATCATTTAAAAATATGCATGTGCCTGGAAATACTATTTTAAACACTATTTTGTACTCTATTTTAGGATCCCAGTCCAATTTTAAAGCACCAATATGATACCCAATTTTTAATGCCCTAATCTCGTACTTTAGGGTTAAAAAAATGAAAAGTTCGGAAAACCCCAATTTTTAAGCCCTAATTTCACAGTTCGAAAATCCCCAATATTTAAACCCTAATCTCGGCTTTTGGGGGAAACACATTTTCAATGTCCAGAAATTCCCAAACCCCCCTATTTTTAAAAGCCACAATCATTGACTTTTAGGGTTACATTCATTGTTTAGGGTTACATTCATTAAAAATTTTGAAACCCCCAAAATCCCCCAATTTTTTAAACCAAAAACCACATGAATACATAAGTTCATATAAACAACTTACAGAAAGCTTACGTATTTGCAGGAGAACCAGGAAAACCAGGTAGAACTCAGCGTACGGAATCGAACAAAGTAGACTCGGCGTACGGAATCGAACGAAGTAGATTTTGCCACTCTAGGGTTTCGGCTTCTGAGATGCTTCTGCGATTGATTGGAGATGTGTGGGAGATGGAGATGGGTGGGATGGATGGGTGGAGATGGGTCTCAGCGGTCGTGGTGGGCGGCGAGAGAGAGAGAGAGAGAGAGAGAGAGAGAGAGAGAGAGATCATCGACAGAAAAGAAAGAGAGAGTGTGCGGTGGTTGTGTCATTTTTTTGTTTTTATCTTTTCTTTTTCCTTTTTTTACCGTCTTCTTTTTAAGTTAGGGGTACTTTGGTCTTTCTCTTTGACTCCATCCAATTTTTTAACGGAAATGAGGGGAGGGGGTGATGTTGTTTGATTTTGATAGTTAAGGGGGTCATGTTGTCGGGTTTTGTACATGAGGGGGTCATGTTGCAAAAAAGTGATAGTTTAAGGGGTGTTTTTGCAATTAAGCCCACTCTCTCCCAAGAAAAGAAAAAGGGAAATAAAAGTAATAATATTTTAATAAAGAATAGGTTAAATAGATAGTATTGGTGTAGTGTTTAAAGAGATGTGAGTAGGTAAAATGAAAAAATGCACTATTTATTAGCATTTTTCCCTAACAACCGGTAAACTTGCTCTTAACAACTCCTTAAATGGGAAGATGGAATGACAAGTTTTTGCGATTCAATTTTAATTATGTTCATTAAGAATGACAGCTGATAATGCCAAAACCGAAATTGTTGCTGCCATAACTCTACTCTTTCTTGCTGCAACATTTACTTTTCTACCCTTACTGCATTGGGATGTCCACCACCACCAGCTCTCTCATCTTCCTTTATTACACAACAAGTCCCTCAATAAACAATACAAAACTATAATACTGTCAAAGAAATGAATCGTAACAAAGTCCATAAAGTGCACATAAAGGAAGCTCATAGGGGCATGAAATTATCTTGTGTGATCTGTCGGATAGGTTCCAAAGAAGTGCTTTTTTACCTCTAGGTCTAGAAAATAGAAAGTAATTTTCACCAAGTCTCCTCTAATTAATGAAACACTGAAATCAGATGAAAGTGCCTGAAATCCTAAACCCTGAAAGTACCTAAACCCTAGGGTACCCTATGAAAGTACCTAAACCCCTGGGATACCCTTTGAAAGTGCCTAAACCACTAAAACCCTATAATAGGAAAGTGCACCCTAAAACCCCTATGAAAGTGCCTAAGCCTAAACCTAAACCTAAACCCTAGGGCTCTATGAAAACGCCTAAATCTAAACCCTAGGGTGTTTGTCTCACATCGGTTAATTATTTCCTCAAAAACTAGTATATGAGCTTGGGCGGCCTCTCCACTATTTGCCAATTGGTTTGGAGTTGGATGCTTTAACATGGTATCAGAGCTAGAATTTCGGAGGCTTTTCCCCTTTGTTTGTGCCATAGTTGCACTTTATTTCATTGTGATCCGTGTGTTCCGGATTCTTTATTTACCTCTCCACGTGCGAGTCAGGGGTCGCACGTGCGGGAGAGTGTTGGAGTTTGTCCCACATCAGTTAATTATTTCCTTCAAAACTAGTATATGAGCTTAGGCGGTCTCTCCACTCTTTGCCAATTGGTTTGGAGTTGAATGCTTTAACATAAACCCTAAGGTATCCTTAATCCTAAAACCCTCGAGTGACATTTCCATTAATGATAAATGTATTTTTGTAAAAGTGGACCTAGTGGAAATTAAGTATTCCATCTCTTCTTAATGAAAATTAAGTTTCACTTTTTTGTACTTAGAGGTAAAAATCTATCCAAAGAACGAAGGACCTACCAGATTTAGTTCCAACAAAGTGTGTGTCATGAAGAGACAGGAGTATTAGGCCATCGCAGGAGCACAACGGCTGGATAAAGGAATCCGAGTTCTCCCACGGACACTGCAGCGATTCGGATTCGCGATTGGGGGGTTCGAAAATCGATCGAAGCGAAGGAGAGAGGGGATCGGTTCGTTTTGAGTAGGATTCTTGGGCAATGGGGAGATTGGGTAGAGCGATGGAGGTGGGTTATGATGAATTGAGGGTACAAAATCATGGACAACCATGATTTGCAGATGGATTTGAATCGGAGTAGGGATTTGACGGGGAGTCTGGAGAGGATGTCGACTACGAGTTCGTCGGGGATATGCAGCCCACGGATCTTCTTGTTGTTCGCTCTTGCTGGTGTCTCATCTTCCATTTTCACTTTGTGTTGTTTATTGAGGGACTTGTTGTGTAATAAAGGAAGATGAGAGAGCTGATGGACGTCCCTTGTGCAGTAAGGGCATGTACATCAAGGTAGCTATATGTGATAAATTAGGTAAAATACCTAACCAAATTCACAAAAATCAGTTGCAGCAGAATAGCAAAACTGGAAGGTAAAATACCTTTGGTGGAATTGCTCGGGGAAACTACCGAGGTACTGTTCATAGCTATACATTAGTTTATTGTTTTTTTCTCTCTCTCCTCCCTCATTCTCTCTTTCTTCCTCTCTAGTTTACTGTTTATAGTATACTTTATATTATTTTATAAAAATAGAGATAAGAATAGAGAGGATTGGTGTGGGGTTGAGAGAGATTTGAGTAAGTAAAATGAAAAAAGTGGATTATTAGGTAGGTAAAATACATTTTGTTGGTGTACATGCTCTAAGGGCAGAAAAGTTAATGTAGCGGCAAGAAAGAGTAGAGTAGAGTTTTGACAGCAACAATTTCGATTTTGCCAGCAATAATTTCGGTTTTGGCATTATCAGCTGTCTTAACAATAAGAGACATGTGAAAGGAATTTTTTCCGGGGGAATTTCCGCGTTTGTCGGATTTCTTTTTTTCTCGAGGAGTACTATACGGGGGAAATGCAAATGCTCACGTTTTTCGGACTTTTTCCATTCCCAACTAGAGAAAGAGAAAGTCAGCAGAGGCGTGTGGGGAAGGGGAGAAACTTTTGTGTATACCGGGGATATTAAGGGTGTTGATATTTTCTTCGGTCTGTTTCGTATTTTTTAGCAAATTTTTGATTATATTTGGATGATCGGTTCCGTTCATTTTATAGAGCTCGGCGAGAACCTTAACCAAACCCAAGAATTGTGTTCATCGAACTTCAGTAGATACATGATCGGCATACGTGAAAATTAAGTAAACCCAAAACTAGGTCCAAAAATACGAACCCAATTTTTTTTTTTAACAGTTTTCAAGTGTGCCGATCATGTATCAAATAAAGTCTGATGGACACAATTTTTGATATGAACAAGCTTATCGCCGAACTCTAGAAAATAAGTGGAACCGATCATCAAAATACGATCAAAAATGACACAAAAATGAGAAACGGACCGAAACCCCTTAGTATATCCGATATACATAAAAGTTTCGGGGGGAGGGGAGGGTCGGAACGTGGACGCCGTCCTCACTTCCAAATCCCCATCCCCCACCAAATCCCTCCTACGACTAGTTTCCTTTTCTTCGGTCAAATCTTTCGCACCAAATCCCCCCCAACTCCACCAAACCCCAACTTCAACCCAATCCCCTCTCTCTCTCTCTCTCTCTCTCCTCCTGCTCCGAAAACCTTGGCCCATTCTAGGGTTTCGAAGCTCGCTCTCATCCGCCCATTCTCGCCCTCGAATGGCGGCCTCGAGCGGCTTCGCGACCTCTTTTGCCACGAAGATGGAGTCCAATTGCCTCCCCCATTCCCATCACACTCTCTCTTCTTCAGTCACCCATCTGCCTCCTTCGCCCGTTCGAGTCTTCAAAAACAACCCGCTGAAGATCAAGACGGCGTCGTCCGACAGGGGATCCGCGTTTGTCCCCAGACGCGATGCGTTTGCTTCCAACGCTTTGGTTCGTGGGGATGAGGTGGGTACGAAGGGTATGAAATTCGCAGCTCTCGACATGCTTAAGACATCCGCCGCCGACAGTGAGTCGTGTTCTTTGATTTCTGTTACTGTTTTTGTAAAAGTTATTTAATTCCGAGTTTTTTTTTTCTTTTTGTCCCCTTTAAACTATCCACATTTTTTCTACTTCCTCCTTAAACTATCCTTGAACGATGTAAACAACAATTTTGTCCCCTCAACTTTCTGTCTTGCAATCTATTTTGTCCAAAATTGGACGAAATTTTACCTAGGAATTGGGCAGAATAGATTGCAATCAGAGATAGTGGGTTACCTAGTTTAGGGGACGAAGTAGACAATGTGGATAGTTTAGGGGATAAAAGTAAGATTAACTCTTTAATTCCTTAGTTTTATCCTTTTCTGCATTGCATCTCTGTGCTCCGGGGCGGACGGAAGGGGGTGCCGGGATGCCTAGGCCCTTGCACAGCTCTAAATATTCTCTGTTATTTTATTAGTTTTTCAGGTTAATTTAGAAGAATTCTATGAGATTGGCCAGTGTGTGGAAAAAACCCCTGTAATTCTCAGATATAAGTAACAAATATTTTGGCCACTTGTGTAAAATAAAAGTACGGCTCTACGTATATACACACAAACTTAGTCCTACTAAGTAGCAATGTGTAAATCTATTAAATAGTTTTTGTTATAACAACAGAAATACACGTGGTTCTAGTCCCCGCTAAGTACCAATTTTGTGTCCGCCACTCTGAGACATATGTTCTGCTAATTGTTCGGATCACGATGTTGAGATCACGAGTAAAGTGTACTGAGGCGCACTACGGGAACGGGGAACCCTTGTCCCTATTATTGTGGATCCAGTCCATACGGGCCTTTCTTCAGACTTTAAATGCTCCCGCTAGTGGACGGTGAAAGTGATCTCTTAGGGATTAGTTGCGTTGCATGTAAGTTGGTCCAGATACGGGAACCCAACGATGCTGCGCCTGCGCGTAAGGTGTGAGTTCACCACCTAAATTCTATCTTTTGACAGAACAGCCCGATGCAGAAGTCTTGGTCCTTACTCCTTAAAGAAATTCAACCATACAAAGAACAAATGAAAGAATCCAATTACTAATCCAGCATCCTGTCCTCAAATCATTTTTCTACTAGAAATAAGCCAAAAAAAACTTGATCGTACTTTCTTAGAGCATAAATCACGGCAGAAGTGTCTGAATGTAAGACTTAGGATTCGGCATTTGTCCTCAAAGACTTCCTATTCTTGCACTATTTTACAATTTCTAGGCATCAAGGTTCATTTTTTTTCGCTTGATCGAACAAAATGTGCTACAAACTTATATATTGAGCTCATAAAACCGAGAGCAGACCTACATTTGCTCCTATGAATTCTCGGTCACTTACTTCTGCAAACAGAGATATTCCTTTCACGACCTTCAGTTTTACACATTAAATATGTCATTTTGATGTGAATTATGAGGGTCTTAGACTCTTATGTAGAATTCGAACCACCATTTTGTTGTGAATTATGAAGGAATGAATACCAAGTTTTGTTTGATACTAGCTCAAACGAAACTTGGTGTTCATGCCTTCTCGGACTCAGTGATTGATCTGCCACTATCGCAGGATTTGAACATTTCAGAAGTACTTGTGTTCCCTGGGTTTGGGGCTGCTACCACTAACACCAATGCTGACCAAAGAAAAGTAACAAGATTTGAAACAAAAAGAAGGGAAAAAAGGATAGGAATTCTTTTTTGCTTGAATATAGACTTGTAAAATTGCATATTTTTTTAAGTACGGAGTTACATTGTGTATCGAATTTCCCTTTTCAGTTGTAGGATCACTCACGCCTGAGTGAATCCACATGGAAATAAAATGGGAGGCTGATTGTTAAATTTTATCGTTGTTTTTTTCGCAGGATATACGAAGGATAGGAGCTGTATTGTGGTCATAGGACTCAATGTTCACACAGCACCGGTCGAGATGCGAGAAAAACTTTCCATTCCCGAAGCACAATGGCCCCAAGCAATCAGTGAGCTTTGTGCTCTGAACCATATAGATGAAGCTGCTGTTCTTAGTACTTGTAACAGAATAGAGATATATGTCGTGGCTCTGTCTCAGCAGCGTGGGGTTAAGGAAGTAACTGATTGGATGTCAAAGGTACTCACCGGCCACCGCTTCTAAAAAAAGTAACAGAACAAGTGAAAAGGAGCAAAAAGTAAATAGCAACCCAAAACAACAAATGAAGTGATTTCCCATGTATCTTATATGGGAATTGAGAGCGCTTTTGATTTTAGTTGTTCTTTATGTGGATGAACCATGGTATGCAAACAAAACTTTGGCATCTTATGTGCATAGGATTAGGCATATGGATTGCCCAAAATGGAGTTGGTCCATGGTTTGAGAAGCAAAATTGTGACTTAGGGTGGTAGGAGCTAGGACTCGCCTAGCTCTTTAGCATTGCTCTTCGCAGTATCCAGGATGTTGTTTTTTATTTCTTTTCATCCATGATGGGTGGAAGACCATACATACGGAGGTAAATTAGTGTTAAGAATATCATACACTTGATGCATTTTCAATAAAATTTTACTGTATTACTTACGAAAAAAAAGAAAGAAAAAGAATATCAACACCAGAAGGGATGCACTAGGTGTAAACCATGCATCTCCATTAGTGGCAATTAGAGCTGAACTAGGGTATCCATGCTTGACACTCAATATTTTACCTTTGTACCACACAAATAGATTATTTGTCTGTATGCAAACTCATCGCATACATTAAGTGAAAATATGGAAGTGACAATAATTTTTTCTATTGACCATATAGATGAAGCTGCTGTTCTTAGTACTGGTAACAGAATAGAGATATATGTCATGGCTCTGTCTCAGCAGCGTGGGGTTAAAGAAGTAACTGAAAGTGAAAAGGAGCAAAAAGTAAATAGCAACCCAAAACAACAAATGAAATTATATGGGGATTGGGAGCGCTTTTGATTTGAGTTGTTCTTTATTTGGATGAACCCTGGTACGCAAACAAAACTTTGGCATCTTAGGTGCATAGGTTTTCCATGCTTGACACTCAATATTTTACCTTTGTACCACACAAATAGATTATTTCTGTATGCAAACTCATTCGCATACATTAAGTGAAAATATGGAAGTGACAATAATTTTTTCTAATGGCAGGTAAGTGGGGTTCCTGTTTCAGAGCTTTGTCAGCACCGGTTTCTACTGTATAACAAAGATGCAACAAACCACCTGTTTGAAGTATCTGCTGGCCTTGATTCTGTTGTTCTTGGAGAAGGGCAGATTCTCGCACAAGTAAAACAAGTTGTAAAATCCGGACAGGGAGTCCCAGGCTTTGGTAGGAAAGTCAGTGGGTTATTCAAGCATGCAATCACAGTAGGAAAGAGGGTTAGAACTGAAACTAATATATCCACAGGTTCAGTTTCAGTTAGTTCAGCTGCCGTAGACCTTGCTCTAATGAAGCTTCCGGAATCATCTTATGCTAATGTTAGAGTGTTGGTTGTTGGAGCTGGCAAAATGGGTAAACTTGTGATTAAACACTTAGTTGCCAGAGGGTGCACAAAAATGGTGGTTGTCAACAGAACGGAGGACAAGGTTGCTGCCATTTGTCAGAATATTAAGGATGTTCAAATTACATATAAACCGCTCTCGGAAATGTCTGCTTGTGCTGCGGAAGCTGATGTTGTTTTCACCAGCACCGCTTCAGAAACACCATTGTTCTTGAAAGAACAAGTTCAGACATTCCCACCTGTGAGTGATCAAATGGGAGGGAAAAGGCTATTCATTGATAT
The DNA here is from genome assembly GCA_025642025.1 of Rhododendron ferrugineum. NCBI lineage: Eukaryota > Viridiplantae > Streptophyta > Magnoliopsida > Ericales > Ericaceae > Rhododendron > Rhododendron ferrugineum. The sequence continues at coordinate 8,473,294 of JAOTQK010000020.1, forward strand.
ATCCGTTCCTAGAAATGTGGAATCATGTGTTTCGGATCTTGAAACTGCATGCGTTTTCAATGTGGATGATCTCAAGGAAGTTGTGGAAGCTAACAAGGAGGATCGATTAAGGAAATCAATGGAAGCACAGGGAATTATCAAGGAGGAAGTGAAACAATTTGAGGCTTGGAAGGATTCTCTTGAGACTGTTCCGACAATCAAGAAGCTTAGGGCGTATGCGGAAAGAATCAGGGCCTCTGAGGTGGACAAGTGTTTGTCGAGGATGGGCGATGGCATCACCAAGGAGGAAAAGAGTGCTATTTATGATCTTAGTATGAGTATTGTGAATAAGCTCCTTCATGGTCCAATGCAGCACTTGAGATGTGACAGAAATGACAACCGGTCACTGAACGAGATACTTGCGAACATGCACGCTCTTAACAGAATATTTGGTCTTGACACGGATATGTCTGAATTGGAACAGAAGATTCGAGCCAAAATGGAACAGACACAAAAGTAGGCTGATGATAATCTCATTTGCGCTTGGCTTACACTACTAACCCAAATTTGAAGAAAGATGGGTGTTTGTTGCCATTTTCCCCTCTTCATTCATCAGCCGGAACTGTTGTTTCTTTTTGGGGTCCCCATAATTGTGATTCGGGGCTATTACACATTTATACCGTATAGGGAGTTTACTAATTGTTACCCGGCATGTTAGAACTGCAAGTGAATTTCATGAGGTGAAGTTCACACGGTTGGAGAGAGAGAAGGTAAAAGAATTTTTTATAGGTGCGCTTGGTTTGTGCTCCAAGCATTTTGTTGCTGTAGTTGATGTACGAATGACTCATGCCATTGCTGAGCTATTTTTACTTGTATTTAACCAATTTCATTAATAAATGATTTTTATTTCTTTGATTCAGACATCAGCAGAGTTATTTTGTGCCATATTCTTCCCTTTTATATCTGTTGTCTTCTTGTCAGGATCACTTGACAAGTTACATTGTTCAAGTTGCTGCCATGACAAGCAACACTGTATAAAGGCTAGAGAAAAGGGCCATCCATAGCATAAAAATAATATGCAGCATAATATTTTGATTTGTTTACTAACCTAATGATGTCCCATCGATTTGATTTTTAGCGAAATTGTAAAACGCGTCGAGCCCTACAAAGTGAACGGTTCGGATCATGTTTTTGAGCTCAGGATGCGAGCTCGAATGAATGATAAGTTAAAAAGAGTTGGAAGGTTTTGGTATCGAATTCTGTTGACATTGGATAAAATGGAGCATGACTGCATTTATCTAACTTATAGTACTACTCTCTTTTATTAGAAATGTGCATCTCCACTTCAAATGTTTGACATAACAGTATTGGGTAACGCATTAAAATGAGAGAAGCCAAATCCTAGTTGAGAGGGAACAAAATCGTTATAAGGAGTTCTAAATTTCAAGCTGCCAAAGGCCCTGCTAATAATTAAGGAGAGAATAAATTGTAGCATGTCTTCTTTTTTGGGACAAAAAAATGGTAGGTAGTGAGTATTCTTTAAGCTTAAGATCTCTGTATATGTTTATCTCCTGGGTCTTGGGGGCAACAGGATGGGTTTGAACTCTAGACCTATATGAATTTGAAACAAGCTCTTATTAGCCACTTGAGTTAGCTTCCAAGTTCAACCGAAGTATTCTTCTTATCTAATATCAACGACGGTAAGTAGTCTCTACCGACTCTCTATGCATGGTTGGATGCTTAAAATCAACCGGACCTCATCTCCCACAACGTATATTCTGGCTCATCTTCTCTACTGGAGTATTTATCTCTCTTCTAATTTAGGCTACTGTTAGTGAACATTCCTTAGTTTTTATGCTTGATGAGATTCTTGGACTTCCCTTTTAGAACTAGAAATACAACCACTAGAGCAAAGTCTCAAGTTCATCCTACTAAAATAAAATAAAATAAAAACCCACAGATGTAATTCCTGCAACTGAACTCTCTAAGAGATTTTGGCCTCTCAACCCATGTAGTGGTAATTCACATATTCTCATCGGCATAAAAAAATTAAAATAGTCAAATCTACATTTCAAACACGGATACGTTACGTTCAAGGTTAGGAGGCACGTTCTTTTCAATCTATTGTGCTGACGCTCAAGAGGATGGCTTCAGAATCTCAATTTCAATATTAAAAATAAACAAATTCTCAAAAAAATATATAAAAATAAACAAATAATCAAATGAGCTTGTTTAGTAGGAGTATAAACTAGTAACGTAATTTTAGTGACTTTTCTAAAAAAAAAAAAAACTACTAACAGATTATTTTAAGCTATGAGAATCAAACGGGTCTTCCGAAGCCCTTCCTAATCCATAGTATCTAAACCCCAGGGAAGTTGAAAAAAATTACAAAGCCCAACATTGCTAGAGAGTACTATATAATTTTATACACGTATTCAAAAATAAATAAAAGTCTTAATTAATGTCAATTCGAACACGACACAATTTAAAAGCAAGTCGGATAGTGTCTAAATATTTGACACTTTTATGTTAAGAAATACTATTTTGACAAGAACCCAAAAAAATACAAATCTAAAATGACACAACATGAAACAACACAACGTCCACACTCCACCCCTACACAATGCTACATGAATTGAACTTAAAAGCATAGTTCCTCAGTAATGGCACAACATGCATGTGGTGCACTATCTCGGCCGTTTGTTTGGCTGAAAATTGTTCATTGCCCAAATGAGATTTAAATCGTCGGATGACCGAACAGACGCCCTAGAAAATCAATACGCATATGTGCACAAATACACAACAGGACCCCGGGTTCGTTTGAGGGCCACTCTACAAAATTGGGAAAATTTACGATACTTCACTCTCAGAATCGAGGAATTTTTCAATGCCGAGTGAATACCACGTGGTATCCGCTCGTCACATCCGAGCCGTCTAATGCGGTTTTGGACGGTTTGGATTTAGAGAGAGAAAAAGAAGAGAGAAAGAGGAGGGGAGAGAGAAAGTTTTAATTTGAGCCGTTCAAAAGTGCATCGGACTGCTCAGGAGTACCAAGCAGGCACCACGTGAGATATACTCATCCGACACTGAAAAATTTCAGTTTTGGATATACCCACGTGGTGCCCGC
>JAOTQK010000020.1:8546487-8558308 GCA_025642025.1 Rhododendron ferrugineum
TTATGACGGACTATTAGAAAGTAAAACGGAATTTATAAAGCAATCCAAGAATTAATTAAAGAAATTCAAATATTTAACGAAATTTTTATTCACTAAAAATTGAAGTTATTACAACCTATCCCCTTAAACAATTTCGTCCTCGAAATTTAGTAGACGCTAGGATTGGAACAGGTGTGAGTAATTTGCTTTTATGGTTTCTTCTCTCGCCCATGTGGGTTCCTCGGCTCCACGGTGCTTCCACAGAACTCGTATCAGCTTGATCGTCTTGTTTTGGATGATCTTCTCACTTCCGTCCTGAAACTCTATTGGTTCCTCTTCGTACGTTACGTCTTCGTCCAAGGTGATGTCTTCCCAACTATTGAGCCTAAAAGAAAGAGCCCATTACGGGAGCGAAAAAGCAAATAGAAAAGTCTGAGGACATGTGTGGGCAATGCGAGATACTTGCGGAGCATTGAAACGTGGAATACGTTATGTACTCTATCTAGCTGAGGCGACAGTGCTAGATGATACGCAACCTTCCCGATCTTCTCAAAAATGTCGAAGGGTCCGATGTAGCGTGGAGACAGCTTCCCCTTCTTCCTGAATCTATCTGATCTTCAGGAACACGTGGTCTCCTACTTCAAAGGATAGCGGTTGGCTCCTCTTATCAGCGTAACTTTTCTGTCGGCTCTGAGCGGTTTGGATCCTTTGTCTGATGGTCTTTATCTTTTCTGTGGTATCCCTCACTATTTCGGGTTCAATCAATCCTGTTTCTCCGGCATTTGTCCAGCAGACTGGTGATCGACAGGGTCGTCCGTTTAAGGCCTCGTAGGGTGCCATCTCGATGCTTGCCTAGTAGCTGTTGTTGTAGGCGAACTCCACCAACGGCAAGTGCTACTCCCAGTTTCCAGAAAAATCCAAGGCACAAGCTCTCAGCATGTCTTCCAGCGTCTGTATTGTCCTCTCCATTTGTCCATCTGACCGTGGGTGGAAGGTCGTACTAAGCCTTACATCTATTCCCATTGCCGTTTGTAGTCCCTTCCAGAAATGTGACACAAAACGTGGGTCCCTGTCAGATACTTACTATTGAAACAGGTACTCCATGTAGGCGCACAATCTCTTGAATATACAATAGGCTCAGATTCTCTATGTTCTCTGTCATCTGGACTCGTAGAAAATGCGCAGACTTGGTGAGTCAATCCACAACTACCAAATAACAGTGTTTGACTTGGCGGATCTTGGCAGTCCAGTCACAAAATCCATCGAGATATGCTCCCACTTCCAGGTCGGAATCGGTAATGGTTGAAGATCTCCTTCAAGTTTCTAGTGTTCAGCCTTAACTTGGCTGACACACTAGACAAGTAGACACAAATTGGGCCACCTCCTTCATTCCTTCCCACCAGTACGTCATTCGCAGATCATGATACATCATTGCAAAGTTTGAATGGTGAGCTTCTCGGAGTACGGCTTCTCGAAGAGTTCCAATGTTAGGTACAAACACCATTCCCTTGAACCTCAGGCTATTATTATTCTCGATCGTCCATCCAGGTAGTGCCTTCCGCTCTCGGATTCGAGATCGTATGAACTCGCAATCTTGCTCAACGGTCTGTGCTAGTAGGATCTCTCGGTGGAGTGCTGGTTCCGCAACAAGAGCATACAGACGCGCGTTCCCTGACGATGGTCGCAAGTTGAATTCGTTGTGGGTATCCACCATTTCCTACTCTTTGGTGGCAGTCTTGACTTTCTGTGCCCTGTCTTTTGGGCTCAGAGCGTCAGCCACCACGTTGGCTTTACCGGGATGATAAGACATTGTGAACTTGTAGTCCTCCAAATACTCCATCCATCGACGTTGTCTCAGGTTTAGCTCTTTCTGTGTGAACAGGTACTTAAGGCTCTTGTGGTCGGTGAAAATCTCGAATTGTTCTCCCCACAGATAGTAACTCCAGGACTTGAGAGCGAATACTATTGCAGCCAATTCTAAGTCATGAGTGGGGTAATTCTTCTCGTGCGGTCGAAGTTGTCGAGATCCATAGGCTACAACTTTTCCATTCTGCATTAGCACGCATCCCAAACCATCCCTTGACGCGTCGCAGTAGACCATATAACCTACACCCTGCTCGGGAATGATTAGTATTGGTGCACTGGTCAACCTCTTTTTCAGCTCCTCCAAAGATTTCTCACAGGTTTCGTTCCAATCCAGTTTCACTCCTTTCTGAGTTAGTCTCGTCATTGGCTTGGCGAGGGTTGAGAAGTCTTGAATGAATCTCCGATAGTACCCAGCTAGACCCAAAAAACTTCTGATTTCAAACACTGAGGTTGGCCGCTTCAAGTTCAGCACTGCTTTGACCTTGCTGTCATCCATCGCGATTCCGTGCTTAGATACCACATGCCCATAGAATTTAACCACTTCCAGCCAAAACTCGCATTTACTTGCTTTGGCATAGAGTTGGCTATCTCGGAGTACTTGTAGTACTATCCGAAGGTGTCCCTCGTGCTCCTCCTTGTTGGCGGAGTATATCAAGATGTCGTCGATGAACACCACTACAAATTTGTCTAAGGCTGAAAGATCTTGTTCATGAGACACATGAATACCATTGGAGCATTGGTTAGTCCGAACGACATCACTACAAACTCGTAGTGTCCGTATCTAGTGCGGAAGGCTGTGTTGGCAATATCTTCGTCCCGGATCCTTAGTTGATGATAGCTTGATCGGAGATGGATTTTCAAGAAGCAAGTTGCTCCTCTCAATTGATCAAACAGGTCATCGATCATTGGCAACGGATACCGGTTCTTGATTGTAACCTGATTCAGCTTTCTGTAGTCGATGCAGAGCCGCAAAGTTCCTTATTTCCTTTTCACAAATAGTGCCGGTGCTCCCTAGAGTGACATACTTGGTCTGATAAATCCTTTGTCCAATAGTTCTTGTAATTGGGTCTTGAGCTCCCTTAGCTTTGCAGGGGCCATCCGGTACGGCGCCATAGAAATTGGTGCGGTTTTGGGTTGGAGTTCTATGGTGAAGTCTATCTCTCTCTGGGGGGTAAGCCAGGAAGTTCTTCAGGGAAAACATTGGCGTACTCACAAACGATGTGTGGTAATCCCAATTCCATCCTGTCTCCTCGGTCTGTAGAGCGAAGATATGCCCTCCTGTAGCCTGCTGGGTCCCCATAGGCTTGCTTCCCATTTCCCTTGTTCTACCCATTCTGCTGCTGCGATGGGCCCCAGAGTTCTGCTTCACAAAACCAGTCTGTTGATTCCTTTGACTCCCAAAGTTCCCATTCCTCTCCCTCTGAGGTTGCGGGCATTGGCGGCTGTAGTGGCCCATAGTTTGACAGTTGTAACACTTAACTGTCGCCAGGTTCCGACCGCCCCTCTGTTGTTTGCCTCGACCGGATGCAGCATCCCTTTGTTGTGCTGAGGCGGGCTATAGGTTTTGGCGGGATAGGGTCCGCGGTTATTGTTGTTGTTGTTGCTATTTTGTTGGTTCAGATGGGTCCACCAGAATTGCCTGCGACTTTCTTCCATCGGGCCTTGAAGTCCATTTCTTCTCCCTCCAGACGAAGAGCACATTGCACCATTGCAGCATACGTGGTGAAGTTCTGAGCTACCATAGCCCTCCTAGCGGTGGTCAGGCCCCACTCGAATCTCCGGGCCTTGGTTTCCTCGGTTGGTATGCAATTGAGTGTATAACGTGACAGCTCCTCAAACTTAGCCGCATACTGGGTGACAGTTATTGTCCCCTGCTTCAGACTCATGAACTCCTGCTCCTTGGCCAGCTTTAGTGGTGTCGGGAAGTATTTGTCCAGAAAAGGCTCTCGAACTGGGCAAGTGGCCAGAGCCACACAATCTCCGTCTTGGGTGATTCCCAGGGTTCTAAGGATAACTTTGACTTCTTTCAGCCATGTTTCTGCCATGACAGGGTCAGTGTCACCATGAAAGGTTGGCGGTCGGCGATTACAGAACTCGTTCATGGCTTGGGTTCGGGTCATAGGTCTGTTGTTGTGGTTTTGGGTTTGACGGTTGGCATTCAGGGCGGCTATGAAAGCTTGCATGATTTGGGTCAGGTCCGGGTTTCCGTTGTTTGCGTTATTAGAGGGTCCACTATTATCATGTCCTAATCCGTTGCTTGTGTTCACCATCTACGAGTAGAAATCGAAGGGGATTCAGTCTACTTGCAAAACATTGTTTTGCAAAGGGGTATACTTTCTAACAGATTGAAAGCAACTTATAAAGTAGTATGGAACAACACTCTTATTTAATAACACGAGCTTTTCATAGATAAGCAAAAGATACAACGGAGGCATAGAGTTCTACTACAATGACAAAAGGTGAGCAGGAACGCAAGGTGAAATTCTCCTAATACAAGCCACGACGAAATGGTCATACATAACTCCTAGTACATGGTCCTTTCTGCCTTAGTGTACCACAAGTTCAAACCACAGACTATCAAGGCCGTATTCTAACACTGCTACTACTCTACTGTCGGGGTGGAATGAGTCCTTAGAACTCTCTCAACTGCTCCATCCACTCCCTCCCTTTCTTTGAGCCGATGCTCTCCCCTTCGGCGAAATTGCTCGGCTAGCTCCGTTAAGGTTAGAAGGGGCAGCTCCTCAAGCGGCTCAGAGCCAAAGTACGGTAAGTCTTGAGTGTCAACATCCATGTGTTGGACTTCATCACGACTAGGTCACATAGCTGGTAGCCAGTCTCAGGGTCGCGGATACCTAGGTGAGGCATGGGGGTAAAGCTCTCAGGTGCCAGCAGGGCCTTGTAGTACAACAGGTCCGCTACGGTGGTCAAGGCAGCAGAGGTATGGCTATCCATATCTATAATAAAGAAAATTATATATTAGACTTAACAGTGTAGGGTGTAGACCGTACACGAACAGTAGGCAGACACAAGGATAAAAATAAAAGTGTGCACGTGAACTGTGATCATGTACTAAAAGAAGCATATAAGAACAAGTAGCAACTGAAATAACAAGTCTTTTATTACTAAACGGAAACGAGTACAACATAGATAGTCCTACTAGTCAAAGCTTCCTACTGCATCCCTACTACATCAAAGCCTAACCATCGCTAAGCTTTTCCTAACCAGTCTAGAAGATGTCCGGATATCGGATCACAAACATGCCTATGTCAGTCTCGTATGGTGGTGGTGGAACATCACCGGAGTCAGGGAGTATATCCATAGCCTCCGGCTCCTGCTCAACCACCTCAGGTTCCATCTCCTCCATTGGTTCCTCCTTGGGATCCCCTTCCGGCTCCTCGGTTTCCTCCTCGGCTCCCTCAACCACAATCTCCGCATCGGCTGGGGGTGCTATCTGAACTAGGACGGGTGCCGCTACGTCTCCATCCTCCTCATCCTCGGGAAGCGGAATGACACCATGCTATTGGTAGAAGTCGTGATCATAGGGGAAATAGGGATCCTCCACCAGTTGGTTTGTCATCGTTCTTATGATGCTTCTAAGTCGGCGGGCCTCAGATAGCAGGTTGACTTGGTAGGGATTTAGGTGGTTCATCTACAAGAAAAAGTTTAAACCTCAAATTAGTATCGGTATAAGATATGGTCAACCCAACTTCTTATGGCCGAGGGTTTGAACCTAGGGCTCTGATACCAAGCTGTAACGCGGCTAACGCCCATAATTTTGGGAACGTTAAATAAACATTTTTATTGAAAACCTAAATAGAGTTTGGCTCATTATTACAACATAATTCTCACAAGAGTACATTTATTCAACAAAGGGAGAGAAACTAGGGTTCCTATCTACTGCTCCGCTTGCTCTTCCATCCTAGCCAACTCCGAAAGCCTCCAAAGTGTATAGCTCACCATTTTTAGTAAATAAAAATTCCATTAAATATTTGAATTTCTTTAATTAATTCTTGGATTGCTTTATAAATTCCGTTTTACTTTCTAATAGTCCGTCATAATTAATTTCATTCTTCGTAAAAATTGAATTACTACGCATCGGGCTATCTAGCCATTTTCTAAAGACAAGTGGGCTTATATATATACTTGTATATTTACTTGGTGACAAAAAAATGAAATTTATAAAATTACATTTCTTGGCTAGAAATCCTACTTGGCAAGTCTAGTTAAATTGCAAACCCTAGTTGGGCCTTTTTAACCCTAGAATATGTAATCACTTCTCTTCCAAGTGTAGTCTTTTCAAGAATTATACCATATCTATCATCATCATCATCATTTATTTTTAGTCTTCCATGCATTAGTCAAAAAAGCCACATGCACACATCACTTGACAAGTCAACACTAAATCCCATCATTTCTTCCTAAAGTACTAACAATGATGATTTTGATTACTTGTTGACCTTTTTAAATAAGACTAGTCAATCCAAAAGCCCATGATTGTACTCTTGTCCTCTTCCTAACAAATGATTTCCTCGAACAAAGTCTAGTCTTATCCTTGAAAGACTACTTTGAGTAGTCATTTTCACCTTGTTGATCAAGTAAACTAGTTCCAGGGTAATCATGGCCTAATTTAGACTTGACTACTCATAAAACCCCTCATGATGGCCTAAGTTTGAAGTGACAAAAGATAGGAGTATGAGCCTTGCTTGTTGTAGGAGTTTTGAGCAAAATCTAGTGTCTTGACAAGACAAAATTGTAGGAGAAAGAGAGAGAGAGGGGGACGGGCATGGAGAGGAGGAGGAGCCCTTCATTTTCCTATAAATAGGAGCCTCACTCCAAGCTTTCTTCACACCTTCAAGCATTGCTCTTCCTTCTCTCTAAAAATTCTAAGTGTTCTTTGAATGTTCTTGATTGTTCTTAGCTTATCCTTGAAGTTCTAAGCCTTGTTCTTGAGTTCTTCAAGAAACTCATCCAAAGCCGCCACCAAACCACCACTTGACCACCCTCTCGACCCAAAGAGCAGTCAGGAAAGTTCACATTTTTGTTTTTAGGAAAAGAAAGTCTATTTCTTTTCCTTTCGAAGCAATCCGGCGAACCGTTATTCTGACCGTCCGACGAACCGACCACCTTTTGATCCTAGCAAGCCTCCTAGTTCAAGATCAAGTTAGTTTCTAGAGAAAAAAGAAAGTCTCTTCTTTTCTCTTTCGAAGCTACCGTAAGCGGTCCTTCTGTTCAATAGCTACATTCACCTTTCGTAAGCTAGTCACCTTCTTTTCCGTAGCCATACCATCCGCCAAGAAGAACGGTAGAATATTTCTACTCACTTTCTCTAGTAAAAATTTTAGTTATATATATATTTTTTGTGTTTAAAAAAAAGCATGTTAAGTTAAAGTACTAAAAATAGTTGGCAAACTTGTTTTACTAAAATTTCGAAATGAAATATGATCATGTTGAATATCTCGAACAAATTTTTGAAATGTAAGAAATAATAATTTGATTGGTAGCATGGTTACTTAGATTTTATTTGAAAGGGGTTATGACTTATGAGCATGTACACATGTTTTTAGTTCTTAATTTACTTGTCTTGATGTTGAGTTATGTGCATATCTTGTTGAATTTATAGACTAGTCGATGGATTAAGCATGAAAAACACCATAGAGTTGGATGATCTTGTTGTTTTAATTATTCTAGTTTAGTTTCAAGATTACGAGCAATGATGCATGTTTACGAGACACCGTATATAACGTTCTTATGTGGAAAGTCCGACTGCGGAGTCCTTGCATGAAAACGAGACACGGAAATCGAGGAAGTCAAGAAACTTGAAATGTAGGGTACTAGTAATGAAAAAGCGTGTTGTTCAAGAAAGGAAATGTTTTGGCGACCGCAATGTGGCCGGACTTGGTAGCCCATTGTGTGTGTGGGTTGCCAATGGGGCCGGACTTGGTAGTCTCATTGGAGGTGTGACTTGGTTATCTGCGGAGAAGAGCCAATGTGATTGTGTGCCAATGGAAGCCCGGAACAGCGGAACCATTGTGAGGATACTCGGGAGCTTGGGAAAATGGAACCGAGGTTGGGTGTGTAAATGATTTTGGAAATGTTGATTTGGAAAATGAAAAGTGAAATTGTTAGAAAAAAATGGTGACACGGTCTACGAAAATATTGCGTAGGAGAAACTCTGATTACACTGACGCCAGTCAAATAGTGAATGTGTATGTGTTATTGTTAATCTCTGAATTGGAAGTTGTTGAATGCATATGTGTTACTGACATGTTATCGCGGAATATTTACCTGCTATAGTATGTTGCTACTATGTCCTATTATTAGAAATTATGGGTTAGCGGGTATAAGATTATTCTACTGAGCTTTTGTAGCTTACGGTGTTACTGTTGTAACCCTGACATATTATACTGGGGGCGACGTTGGTATAATTATAATGTGTCAGACTTTGTAGATGAGCAGGGTGAGCTCTACACCTTGGAGGCTTTCAGAGCTGAGGAGCTGGCTATGATGGAGAAGCAAGTGGAGCAGTAGATAGGAACCCTAGTTTTCCTCCCTCTGTTGAATAAATTTCCTCCCTCTGTTGAATAAATATACTCTTGTGGGAATTATGTTGTAATAATGAGCCAGACTCTATTTAGGTTTTAATAAAAATGTTTATTTAACGTTTTCAAAATTATGGGCGTTACAGGCTACTAGTGTCTGTCTGCTCTCCACGGATCTTTCGGATAAATTGCTTTCATTAATGGGGCTTTAAGTTTTAAGTTGTTTGGTAATGTAAATGTCATTAACAATTCAAAAAAAAGAAGAAGGAGTTTTTAAATATCCAGACCTCATACCACGTAAGTATTCATCCCGGCCATTTGAACAGTTATGTTTTCATAATTTTCACTTGTGAAATACCTTATCTACCTGCTTAACCGTATAACCTTACCTTCGGAATAAGGTCGGAAACCCCAAGGGTAGGGCTCGATCGCCGGTAGCAATTTATCGGTAAGACCGGGACCGTACCATAGGGAATCAAAAATAGCTTAATCGGATTGTAGGATTTTTGTAAGGTTCTTGGCGTTTAAGACGGCCTATTGTTGGTTTTACTTTGGTAAATGGAAAACGATAGTAAAAAGACTAGAAAAGTGGTTTGTGCTTAATAAAAACAGGCGGCAAGGTCTAGGGGCTGAAAACGCCCGATGACTTAGCCGATTTAACCGTTTCTTTCTAACAACTCCAAGTCAAGACATAGACATAGACAATCTTAACCAGGAGCACTCAACGTTAAAAGTCAAGCATAACCATGGCATTAACTCGGAAATGACTTAATCTTGTTGGAAGACATTTGTATCAAATGTCGGGAGCGTTAAAAACCCCAAGCCCCGTGTGTAAGCTGAAGGTTGAAACTCCGGGCAACACGGTCAAAGAAGGCTTAAACCCCTTTGGTTTGGCCGAAATTGAGAGATTGAGCCTTCTCCTTGCTAAACCATGATCAAGTTATAGAAAAACTATTAAAACCACTAAGCCTTGGGACTTGGGAAGAATATCACCCATGACCAAGCCTAAATACTACTCAACCATAGCAAAAAGACTAGAAAAAGAGTTAAGCATAGAAAACATGATTCACCGATAAAAACTAAAATAAACTTGATTTTATAGAAGATCCAAACCACACCAACAACTTTAATACTTGGAAAATAAACAAACAACTTGATCTTACTTGAGTTCTTGAAGGAAATGATAAGGAAAGCTTAAAGCAAAGCTATGGAGCTCTTAAAACATAAAAAGACTTAAAGTGTAAAAGATTACATCCTTGCCATATATGGCATAAAAGACTATTTATAGGCCTTACAAATCAGCCAAACAATGAACCAAAAGGTCCCTAAAATATTCCAAAAACATGCATAAAGTAGAAACTTTCATAAATGGAAGGTTGAAATGTTCAGCACAAAAAGCTGGTCGAAGGGCATTGGTACCGGTACCTAAAAATTGTGGTATTGGTACCAACTGAACTGTTTTCCATATCAGCATAATGGTACCGGTACCATATTTTTGAGGTACCGATACCCTTGTGTTGAAACTGCAGAATGGGTACAGCTTGGGTCTTCAGGCCTTGCGGTGTCCCGACGGCTCTTCGATACTTCAAAACTTGATCAACGGGACTTGACGGAAGTGTGCCACGTGGCCTTGATCTCTCGGATACCCTCGAGGGCCATCCTCGATGCATTGGCCTTCTTTCCAAAACCTTGACACACTTCGTTACATTCTTGACCAACGGGTGGCCTCCTTCGCTTCTTGAGGTACTGTTAGGTTCCGGTGATCATGAAAAGTATGCCGCCGGGCACTTGAACTCTTGGTTACATCCCGGAATGACCCTTGGCGTTCAAAATCGCCTTATTAGCACGTTTGACCTGAAATACTCACAAAATATACCTTACATGCAATATCAAATAAAAACGACGACTTAATTATATAAAAACCACAAACTAGAGGATTTGAGCACCAAGATCGTACAATCTTGGGTGCTTATCACTACCCTTATTTGGTGATACATATAAATATGCATAAATATTGTTGGCTAATTTGGTGGCATGTAATGAGGATTTATATGAGTATAGTTTCCTAATTAAGTGGAATTTGATTGATGATTTGAATAGGAAGGGAGAAAATTCAAATCTTTGTTATCTTTTTTCAATCTAAACCATTCTCTCTCCTTAATTTCGTGAATTTCCGTAAATTGGTCGTATCATATTTCTAAACTTATGTGTGTATGATTCAACGAAACAAAAATTCATTTTTTTATGAATTATTTTTGCAAAATTACCATGAAGCGTTTTTTCCGAAATATGGTGGATTGTCAGATCGACCATGTTTTTCATGAATACCAAACCAAACCAATCTAAACTGAGCCTTATATCCCAATCACTTGGGGTCGGCTACATGAATCATTTTTCTCTATTGAGCTCTGTCAAGAGCCACTTGTTCACATAAACCCATTATACTCATGTGTTTGCGCACCACAACATCTAATGTCAATTTAGGTCTACCCCTCCCTGTAGCATTGCTACCCAAAGCTATCCTTTCCGCTCTCTTATCTACTGCATCTCCTGGTCTACGGTAGACATGCCCAAACCACCTTAGCCTATTTTCTCTCAACTTCTCCTCTATAGGTGCTACACCGCCTACACCTACCATCTCACAAACAGTTTCATTTCTAATCCTGTCTCGTCTAGTCTTACCACACATCAACCTCAACATTCTCATTTCCGCTACACTCATCTTGCTCACCTGTTGTTTCTTAATAGGCCAACATTCTGTCCCGTAAAACATCGCTGGTTTGATGGCAGTTCTATAGAATTTTTCCTTTAATTTTGTGGCTACCCTCTTGTCAAATAGTACACTAGTAACGCTCCTCCACTTGAGCCACTCTACTTGGATCCTATGGGTCACATCATCGGCAATCTCTCAATCTCTACTAATAATTGAGCCTAAGTACCTAAAATGATCACTCTTTGGTATCTCCTGGTCTTGGATCATCACTCTTTCTTCATGCGCACTGCTAGTACCACTAAACTTGCACATCATATACTCAGTTTTACTCCTATTTAACTGAAAACCCTTTGACTCTAATACTTCACTCCAAATTTTTAGTTTCGTATTAACTCCTCTAGTGGTTTCATCTACGAGGATAATGTCATCTGCAAACATCATACACCATTCTAGTCAATTCATCCATAACTAAGGCAAAGAGGTACGGGCTCAAGGCTGACCCTTGATGCAATCCTACGGTGATTGGAAATTCACTCGTTTCCCCTACTGGTGATCTAATGGCAGTGACGGCACCTTCATACATGTCTTTAATCACCTCGATATGCCCTTTGGTCACTCCCTTTCTCTCTAAAATCCACCATAAGATATCTCTAGGCACCCTATCATAAGCCTTTTCTAAGTCTATGAAAACCATATGGAGATCCTTCTTCTTTGCTCTGTGTTT